>PVKS010011698.1:37335-55997 GCA_004027875.1 Aplodontia rufa | reverse complement strand
GGGTATCTTTCCAGGGGACTTAGAATCAGCACATTACAGTGACACAGCAATATCAATGTTCATAGCAGCACAATTTACTATTGCTAGGCTATGGAAACAACCCCGGTGTCCCTCACAGGAAGAATGGATCCAAAAACTGTGGTACATTTATACCATGGAATATTACACAGCAATTAGAAACAATGACATTGCAGCCTTCAAAGGTAAATGGATGGTTATGGAAGAGATCATGATGAGTAAAATCAGCTTAACCCAGAGATCTAAGGGTCGATTGTCTCCACTCATCTGTGGAGGTGGGAACTAGACCCTGGACAATGAGAAAGTTGGTCTAGAAACATGAGTTAAATTCAGATAAGATGTAATGCTTTACAATTTAATACTATTTTTAGAGTTATAATGGGAAGGGGAAGGGAGGGATAAGGAAGGGTAATTCGGGGGGCACTCCTGGGGATAATTGCAATGTCCAGAATATATACACATCTTATACACATTTTATGTTGTTTTGTTAAAATCTTGTAAGGTTGCTCAAAAATTAAAAAAAAAAAAAGATATAAAAAGGGGTAGTTCAGAGGTTAATTGCCCCTGGGTTCAATCACTAGTACCAAAAAGAAAAAAGTAAAAAAAAAGTGGTTTTCACTTAGATCACCCACATATTACATCAATGAAAAGTCATAGATAGTATAGGAAAACCATGAGCCATGTATAAACTAGGTATTTGATTTGTTCTTAAACTCACAGGAAGTTCCCAGACCACTTGCAGGAAACTTGATTCTCTATTCTTCCAGGTGAAGGGAAGTGCTTTCCTCATTTGCAGAAAGTGAGGAAATAGTAAAGTAGCAAAGCTTTAATACTTGGGTTTATGCATTCTGTTTTAATACATACCTAAGTTTCAGGGTGAGATATGGAGATTTTAAATATGCTTCTTTAGTTTGATTTATTTCCACAGTTGTCTGTTGAATTTTATCTTTTTTTTTTTAATGTCATAGAGTAATTTTTTTTTAATACTGGAGATTGAACCCAGAGCTTTGTGCATGCTAGGCAAGTACTTTACCACTGAGCTACATCCCAAACCCTTTTTATTTTATTTTATGTGGTATTAGGGATTAAACCCAGGGTCTTCTGCATTCTAGCCCATCACTTTACCACTGAGCTAGCTACATCTGCAGCCTTTTTAAAAATTTTTTTTTTCTTTTGAGAGGGTCTAGGCTAAGTTGTCCAGGTTGACCTTGAACTTACAATTCTGTTGCCTCTGTCTCCTGAGTAGCTGGGTTTATAGGCCTGTGCCACTGCACTCAGCAGAATTTTCCTCTTTTTGACAATTCTTATTCCAGTATTAGAAATCATATAAGGAGTCTTCTGGTTGTAAAATTTACAGTGCTTCTATCTGAGCTAGGGAAAAAGGGTCAGTGTTTTCTCTTTCTGAGGGTAGCAAGCTATAAGATATACATAATATAAAATTTACCATTCTTAACCATTTTTTAAGTGTACAGTTCAATAGTGTTAAGTACATTTACATTGTTGTGCAAACCACTCTACACTGTAGAGCTCTTTTCATCTTGCAGAACAGCTACTCTTTTCCCATTAAACAACTACCCTTCCTCCTCTGTGTAACTTCTGGAAACTATCATTCTGCTTTCTTTTTCTAATTTTGACTACACTAGACACATCATTTAAGTGAAATTGTATAGTATTTGTCTTTGACTGTCGTGTTTCACTTAGCATAATTATCTCTAGGCTCATTTGTTTTGTAGCTTGTGTCAAAATTTCCTTCCTTTTTAAGGCTGAATGGTATTCCACTGTGTATATATATCACAATTTATCCATTCATGTGTTTCTGTTTTCTTTTAGACTGTGAGAACATTCTCTTTGAAGGGAATGACTACCAAGCTCTTTGGTCAAGAAACTCCAGAACAGAGAGAAGCCAGAATAAAGGTGCTAGAAGAACAAATAAATGAAGGAGAACAACAACTAAAGACTAAAAATTTGGAAGGCAGGTAAAAATGCTGAGATGTTTAACCTAGATTTCTGGATGATGTATGGATTATGTATTTTTCTAATAATAGTTCCTGGCTCTTTGGTGTCCCTGAATGTGGCTTGTTTCTCTAAAATGCAGTCTTTATGTTCTTAAGAAATTTGAGTTATCAAAAAATTATGTTATAGGAACAGTTATTTTAGCATGGGGGAAAGAGGAAGAAGATTTGTAGTTTCAAGTTCATATTATTTTCTTGAACTTTTCCTGATTTTTATTTTTTGCACATTCTTTCTCCCTTTCTATCCCATTTAGAAAAAGCCTGATTATCCTCAGTGCCCAGCTCAAGAGTTACTTCACTGAAGGCTTCACTTATCTTCTCAGGATATTATAGTACTTGATTCATGCAACTGTAGCATGGCTGTTTTGACTTGGGTAGTTGACTGTTCTGTGTAACTATCCTTAGCTAAATTGTGAACTCTTCAAAGTTAATGACTGTGACTTTTTCATATTTATGTTCTTCTACACTTTGCATAGGGCTTGAAATGTAATTGTTTCGTAAATATTTCTCAAAATTCAGTTCTGAGAGATCTACTATTACTGTTTGGCTCATTTTCCTTATTGCTGTTTTCATCTGACAGTTAGCAAAATAAACCAGTGCAGACCAAGGGTGTATGGTTTTGAGATGCTTTTGTTAATTTTTAGAATTGCTTACACCAAATAAGTGAAAAGTGAACATTAGTGAATTAAACTAAAAAGGAAAGAAAATGTTATTTTTTTTCTGATATAGGGTCTTCCTGTGTTGCCCAACTGGTCACAAACTCCTAGGCTTAAGCAATCCACCACTTCAGCCTCTCAAGTAGCTTGGATGGTAGTTATATACCACTACACCTGACAATCAGAATTTTTAAAACTCTAGATGTCATTTAAAATATGTACATGCTAGGGCTGGAGAGATGGTTTGGCAGTTACGGCACTTGCCCAGCATGCTCGAGTACGCGAGTTTGAACCCCAGCATCACGTACACAACGAAGTCTTGGAGCAACGAAGACCTAATGAAAAACTAAATAAAAATTGTTTCTCTCCTTTTTTTTCTCTCACTGTCCCTCTCTCTTTACAAAATAAATAAATAAATATAAATAAAACATGTACATGCTAAGTGTGCTTCATAATCCATCTTGTCAAGAACATGTTTGCCAGGCACAGTGGCACATACCTGTAATACCAGCTACTTAGGAGACTGAGCCAGGAGAATTTCAAATTCAAGACCAGCCTGGGCAACTTAATGAGGTACTATCTCAAAAATAAAGTATATATGGCAGGGCAGGCCTGGTTGCAGGTAGAGGGAGCGTTGCAGATGTAGCTCAGTGGTAAAGCTCATAGGTTCAGTCCCCGGTGGGATAAAAAACCTGTGTGTTTTCTAATGAACCCAGGAAGGCATTTCATCGTGGCATCTATAAGGCCTGTGAGCTGATTCAAGGAGCCATCTTCATCTGTTTTAAAGGAATAATTTGTGACCAAAATGTAGGTTATTAGAATGTCAAAGAATATATGATTATATCCCTGATTTTTCCCTCACTGTAAATTATAGGAAAAGGAAAAGTAGAACTGTCTTATACAGTCATTAGCTTTTTCCTCTGTGTAACCAACTAAAAGTCAACTCAGATGAGAACTCATTAGTTGAATTTATAATGTACAGTTTATTATTATTATTTTTTAATGGTGCTGGGAATGGAACCCAGCACCATGTGCATTCTAGGCAAGTGCTCTACCATTGAGTTACATCCCACCCCATGTATAATTTAATTTAAATAGGAATACTAATAACTTTTTTTTTATTTCAGAGAATTTGTGAAAAATGCATGGACTGATATTGAACGTTTCAAAGAACAAAAGAACCGTGACCTAAAGGAGGCCCTCATAAGTTATGCTATCATGCAGATCAGTATGTGCAAAAAGGTAGGTTTGAGTTCCAACAAAGATAACGGCTCCATTTAGAAGTGCTTACAAACTTCTATACATTGTCTTATTTGGACCAACAAATATTTATTTTCCTTCTATCTTTCTAGAACTTTTTCTCTTTTCTCTATTTAACTTTTTTTTTTTAACAAATCAGGTGCCATATCTACTTTAAAATTTTTTTAAAAATACAGGAAGGGAGGGAGAGAGAGAGAGAGAGAAAGAGGAAATCAAAATTTTTTTCCCCCATCTGGCCTTTGTTTCTCCAAATCCTGTTTGTGTATGAGGTGCTGGGGTTTGAACCCAGGTTCTCGTGCGTGGCAGGCAAATGCTCCAACCGTTGAGCCACTGCTGTAGCCCCCACTTTAATTTTTTAACAATTTTTTTACTTGTAGATGCCCACAGTATCTTTATTTTATTTATTTTTATGTGGTGCTGAGGATTGAACCCAGTGTCTCACATGTGCTAGGCAAGCACTTTACCACTGAGTTAGGAGCCCAGCCCCTTTCCACTTAATTTTGAAGGATTGTAATCAAAATGTCTATATACGTGAAGTTCCAAATCTAAATGACCCATTTATAACTTGTATTGTGTACTAAGAGTATAACTTTAATTATATGATGTTCTTGATAGTGCAGTAAAATACGATTCCTAATACTGATTAATACTTTGTATGGAAAATAGCTTAAGCATTATCTTGAGAAAATGTGGTTATGATATGGTTTGGTCATCATTCATGTAGTTGATACTCATGAGGAAAGGTGTGAACATTGAAGCTTATTGCAGTTAAAATAAGCGTTTTGACAAGGGTGGACATCTTTCTAAAGTGCTATTTTAAGAACAAAGTAGAGGGGCCTGGAGCAGTGCCGTGGCGGTTGTGGCACTTGCCCAGCATGCGCAAGTACACAGGTTCAATCCCTAGTACCCACATACACAACTGTGTCAGAGCAATGAAAACATTGTGAAAAACTCCATAAAAATTGATTCTCTCGGTCTCTTTCTTTCGTTGTCCTTCTCTCTTAAAAAAAAAAAAAAAAGAACAAAATAGGAGTAGTGGCTCAGTGGTAGAGCACTTGCCTAGCATGCATGGGGACCCAGGTTTGAACCTCAGCACCGCATACACAATTAAGTATCAGGAAAACAGAAACCAGATGGAAAAAATAAAAAATTGACTCTTTCTCCCTCTCCCCCCTCACTCTCTCTTTAGAGAGAGAAAAAATCAATTTTATTTTTTCATCTGGCCTTTGTTTCACTGATACTTAACTGCGTGCGTGGTGCTAGAGTTCAAACCTGGGTCCTTATGCATGCCAGGCAGGTACCATAGCCACTGAGCCTCTGTCTGTCTGTCTGTGTGTCTCTCTGTCTCTCTCTCTCTCCCTCTCTCCCCCACCCTCTCTCCTTCTCCTCTCCGCCCCCTCCTTATTTATTTATTTCAAGAAAGAAAGAGGGGACAGAGAGAGAGAAAGAGCGAAGCAATCTTTATTTAGTTTTTCATGTGACTTTCATTCCTCAGACACTTCATTGTGTATGTGGTGCTGGGGTTTGAACTCGCATCCTCGCGCTTGCCAGTTAAGCGCCGTAACTGCTAAGCCACCACTCCAGCCCCTCCACCCCCCCCTTTAAAAAGGAAAACCATAGGGGCTGGAGCATTGGCTCAGCGGTTATGGCGCTTGCCTGGCATGCACAAGTACACGAGTTCAAACCCCAGCACCGTGTACACAACAATGTCTCGGAGGAACGGAAGTCACATGAAAAACTAAATAAAAATTGCTTCTCTCGGGGCTGGAGCGGTGGCTCGGTGGGTACAGCACTTGCCTGGCATGTGCACGAGCAAGGGTTCAAACCCCAGCACCCACGTACACAACTGAGTGTTGGAGCAACGAAAGCCTTGTGAAAAACTCAATAAATTTGATTCTCTCTGTCTTTATATCTCTTTTCTCTCTCTCACTGTCCTCCTCTCTTTTAAAAAAAAAAATTGCTTCTCTCTTTCTCTCGCACTGTCCCCTCTTTCTTAAAAAAAAAAAAAAAGAGAAAGAAAGAAAAAAAGAAAACCATAGAAAGCATTCCTTCACTTCTTTTTCATAGCTAAGATCTGCCAATGTGAATCCCAGCACCAGTGTCTTTTTTTCCTTTTTTCTTTCTTTTAGGTGGTACCAGTAATCAACCCCAGAGCTTCATGCATGCTTGGCAATTGCTCTACCACTGAGCTGTATCACCAGCCCCTTTTCATTTTTTGTGTTCCATTTTGAGACAGAGTTTTATGGAGTTGCCTGGGCTAGCCTCAGAGTTTGAGATTTTCATGCCTCAGCCCATAGAGTAGGTGGGATTACAGGCAAGCACCACCACACCCAGCTATGCAGCTTGTTTTTATCAAATGACTTAAATGTACATTATCTCAGGAAATCATATAGGAAAAATTTCTGTATTTCTGGAAACCTTTGTAGAAGAATGAAAATCAACACATATAAGCACATATGTAATTTTTATGCTTTAATTTATTCAAAAGTTTTATTTTTTTGGCTAAGAACCATTTTTCCTTTGTATCACCAATAGCAGCAGCAGCAATAGCAAAGATATTTTGAGAAGCTGGGCATGGTGGCATGCACCTGTAGTCCTAGCTACTTGGGATGCTGGGGCAGGAGGACTGCATGAACCCAGGAGTTCAAGGCCAGTCTGGGCAACATAGCAAGACCCTTGCTGAAAACAAAAACAAAAAATACCCACTTATTGGTTAGCAAGGGCATTTAAATTCATATTTTATGCCTCAGTGAGTTGTACCCTTAAGGTTATTTAAAGGAAGTTAGGATCATGACTGGTAAATCTATAGGTGCTAAAGGTCAAGAATATTAGTGGCCATCATCCTGTCAGCTCTTATTCTGTGCCTGCTGCCATAGTCCTCTTTCTAATCTGCCTTATCTAACCCCAAGAAATCTGAACGATCAGAAAACAAAGACTTTTAGAGATGTTGGGTTTTTTTTTATTTGTCATACTTAAAAGGTTCTTTAGTAAACTGCTTATGACCTCCCTCTGCTTCTTTGTATAATGACACAAAGGTCTCTTCCCCTCACTGTGTTCAGGGATGGGGTAGTTGAGGGTGCTCGAAGTTTAATCTGTGAATAAAAAAGATATTACTATAGATGTATTTGGACATACTGTTGAATATCATGTGGGTTTGCTCACATATCCTAAGATAACTAGTAAATGAGTTTGTTTAGGTATATGATTGCCTTATTTTCCAAGAATGAAGCTATAAAATTTTATCATGTTTTATTTTCTTGCCTAAAATCAATAGATTTTTATATAGGAGAATGAAAAATGTCCTTTTCTTTAGAATTAAGTGTCAGACATCGAGGTGTACATCAGTTTTCTTGTATAAATATGAGTGTCTATATTTTATATATTTTACTTGTGTATTAACTTATAAGAGATTCAGCATCATTATAATGTCAGCTATTCAAAGTGTTAATTGAATATAATCCAAGTGTTACTTAATTACAATCAAGTACATGATTACATTATTACTAAATTGTAATAGTAATAAACCAAGAGGCTGGGCATGCTGGCACATGCCTGTAATCCCAGCATCTTGGGAGGCTAAGGCAGGAGGATCACAAGTTCAAAGCCAACGTCAGCAACTTAGTGAGGCTCCCAGCAACTTAGTGTGACCCTGTCTCAAAAGATAAAAAGGATTGGGAATGTGGTAGGTGGTTAAGTACCCCTGGGTTCAAGCCCTAGTACCAAAACAAAGAAGAATTAATAAACCAAAATAAAAACTTGTTAATAACATATCTTTGTAAAAGTAAAGAGCACTTCTAAGTGTTTTCTGGTCTTTTCAATAACAAACTGTCTGGTTTATTGAATTAAGTAGGCTGAAGCTTTTAAAAAATAATTGATTTTTCAGTTATCTTTGTAGATTTTTGAAAATTAATTACTATTTTAAAAACATGCCAGGGGCTGGAGCAGTGGCTCAGTGGTTACAGTGTTCGCCCGGCATGCGCAAGTACACAGGTTCAAACCCCAGCACCCACGTACACAACTGTCAG
This sequence comes from Aplodontia rufa, assembly GCA_004027875.1. Classification (NCBI taxonomy): domain Eukaryota; kingdom Metazoa; phylum Chordata; class Mammalia; order Rodentia; family Aplodontiidae; genus Aplodontia; species Aplodontia rufa. The sequence continues at coordinate 48,026 of PVKS010011698.1, read as the reverse complement.
AGCAGCGAAAGCCATGTGGAGAACTCAGTGGAAATTGATTGTCTCTGTCTCTGTCTCTCTGTCTCTCTCACACATGTGCTCTCTCTCTTGCGCTCGCTTGCTCTCTCTCTCTCTCTCTTGCTGTCCTTCTCTCTTTTAAAAAGAAATAAAAAATTAAAATTAACAAAACAAAACATGCTGGGCTGGAGTGGTAGCTCAGTGGTTACAGCGTTTGCCTGGCATATGTGAGTATGCAAGTTCAAACCCCAGCACCACATACACAACGAAGTCTCTGAGCAACAAGAGTCATGTGAAAAACTAAATAAGATTGATTCTCTTGGGCTGGAGCGGTTGCTTGGTGGTTACAGCGCTTGCCTGGAATGTGCAAGTACACGGGTTCAAGCCCCAGCACCCACATCAAAACTAAGTGTCAGAGCCACAAAAGCCATGTGAAAAACTCAATAAAAATTGATTCTCTCTGCTCTCTGTGTCTGTCTCTCTCTCTCACTCTCCCTCTTTAAAAAAAAAAAAATTGATTCTCTCTTTCTCTCTCTCTCATGGTCCTTTTCTCTTAAAAAAAAAAAAAAGCTATTGCAGAAATTGAAAAAATGCAGAAGCATATTAAATTAAAAATTTTCCCCTACCTCTGCCAAATCCCTTTATGTGTGTCTTTCTAGATATTTTTGGATCTCTGCAGTTATTTAGAAAATATACACATTTCTCCTCCCTCCAAGAACAGGACTACATCATATGCTTCAGTGTTTAGTTTTTCTCTTTCATTTGGTATATCACAGACATCACATCAAGGTACATAAAACCTGTCTTAATTCCAACAGTGAACACTATTAGATATTACTTACCTAGCTACCTAGCCAATCAGAGACATTTTTAAGATTTTTGGTTTGTATTTATTTAACTGCATTTTGTATCCCATCAAGGAGGAAGGAAACTAAAAAGATTCTTAATTTTTTCTGTTCTTTGAAGCATCAATAAATATTGATATACTTTAATGCTTAAGTATTGAAGAAAATATTCCTTTCTTGTAAATTAGTTTTTGGAGGTTATCTTATTTATTGAAAAAAATTCCTTTTTTTTTTTACCACTTAGTTTTACTATTACATCTTTATAAACATGCTTTTTTAAATTTAAGCATATTTATATTATCTATAGCTTTGTCCTGAGCAGACTGTCAGAACCATGAGAGGGATTTCATAATTTATTAAAAAATAAGTTTTTATCAAAACTTCAGTTCTGGAGCTAGGGATGTAGTTCAGTAGTGGGGGAGCACTTGCCTAACATGTGCAAGGCCCTGTGCTTCATCCTTAGCACCATTACACACACACAAAAACCAGTGTTTGGTTATTAGTCTAATAATAATTCAATCCTCGATTTATGTTTAATTGTTAGACTAAGAATTTTTTTTTGTTTCAAATTTGCTTTAGAAAAAAATGCCAGATAACTTGTTTGTAACATGAGTAAATGAGATTGTGGTATGAACCTTGAAAACTCAGTTTACAAGTTGTAGGAGTTTTTTCACTATTTTGAAGATGAGTTCATTGAAGAGATTGTTACATTTTTGGAAGTATTAGACATTTCCTATCTTAGCCATTTACTGGACTTTTTACTCCAAAAAGCAAAACTTAGCATGCCACTGAACCAAATACTTGGGTTTTGAGAATCCATCCAGAATCACATTTTAAAGGTACTTTTTTTTTTTTTTTTTTTTTAGGGAATTCAAGTTTGGACCAATGCTAAGGAATGCTTTAACAAGATGTAATCCTATGAGATGACTTTCTCTTCAATCAAAGTGCCCCAAAACAGAAGCACAAGTAAATAAAAGAAATTTAAGTTGCTACCCTGTATACTTAAAAATATACAATAAGTTGAATCAGTTCAGCTTTCTTTAACCTGATTATAGTTATGTTCTTATAGCACAAAAAGGATGAATTTTAATGAAGATTAAATATTATAATTTGAGGTTTTGGGGACTGGTGCTGATTCCAAAAAAGTTAATTTAATAATATATACCAATAGATTGTTCTTCAGGCTTCTGAACCAATGACTGAATGTCAAGGTGTTAGTTAATTTCTAAATGCTCCTTTCAATGCCAACTATTTCATGTAGGGTGTTTTTTTTTTCCCCTAAAATTGAACTCCTATGTTTACTTGGTGAGACCCACTAATCTTGCCTTATAGTTGAGCTGTTTGGTTTGACAAAGCTCAGCAGAAATTTATTGTGAAAAATAAGATTTTTTTCCACATTCATTGATGCCCCTGTAACATCTACATATACTAGAAAATGCCTTCAGAATTTTGATACTGGTCAGAAATTTTATACTGCCAGCAAAGAAGTCTCAACTTCTCGTACATGGGGTGGAACATTGTTTGGGTCTAGAAATTGCTATATAGAAAGTTTTAATTCAGTAGTATTATTCTCAACAATTCTTAACCTCAGTGATGAGCCTAATTTACTTTGCTTGGCTCTCTGCACATGGCATTTCAGGGTACAAGATGTAGCATTTCCATGTATAAGATAAATGTGGTAAACACATAAGCTCGTACCTTTGTCATTAACAGCCTTTCTTTCTATTGCTTGGCTGTAATTTTTGTGAAGATAAATTATATTGTTTTTTAAATGTGTATTTTGTGGTATATGTTCAGAAGCCAAGCACCCTTATTTCCTTAGCTTTGCAGAATCTTAAATATGCACTCATTATTTCTAATGATGCTTTAAAAAAAATCCCCAGTACTGTTTAACATTTGACTTTTTTACATGTTTAAAATGTTGCTGGATTTTTGTGCCGTTTGCCAGACTTATACAATAAATAAATGAAGTATTGTGCTGATTTTTAGAGGATTTTCTTATTTTAACAAGATGACCCATACATAGTAATACATGATTATCATCAAGTAAATAATGTGTCATATTATATTTTAAAGTGTTTCATTGTATAAATGTGTCTTAAACCCAAATGTTGTTGTTGTTTTTTGTTTTTTTTAAAGAGAGAGGGACAGTGAGAGAGACAGAGAAAGAGAGGAACAACTTTATTTAGTTTTTCACATGGCCTTAGTTGCTCCAACACTTAGTTGTGTACGTGGTGCTGGGGTTTGAACCCGGGTCCTCGTGCTTGCCAGGCAAGCGCGAAAACCGCTGAGCCACTACTCTAGCCCCATCAAATGTTGTTTTTTAAAAATTAAGATCCTGGGGCTAGAGTGGTGGCTCAGTGGTATCATACTTGCCTGGCATAAATGAGGACCCAAATTCAATAACCACACCACCACAAACACAGCTAAGTGTCGGAGCAATGAAAACCAGATGAAAAACTAAATAAAATTCATTCTCTCAAAAAAAAAAAGTTAAGATACTGAAATGAGATACAATATTTGAATTTTTTCTCACCCACCCCTGCCAGTACTGGGGATTGAATTTAGGGGTTCTTTACGTACCAGTAAGCTACATCTTCAGCCTTTTTTATTTTGAAACAGAATTTCAGCTCAGTTGTCCAGACTGGTCTCAAACTTGAGATCGTCCTGCCTCAGCATTCTGTATTTAGAGGTTAGGGATTACAGATATGTGTCACCGTGATCAACCTTCTTATCTTTTTAAAATAAGATTGGTAGAAACAAAAGTCTTCTGTATGTATACAAATTTCATTCCATTGAATTGTATCAACACCTTTTTAGAAAATTTTTTATTAGTGCATTATAGTTGTACATAATGATGGGATTTGTTGTCACATATTCCTAGATGCACACAATACAGCAATACAGTTTGTTCAATATTCCTCCCACCCCACACCCCTCTACCTCCCTTTTGTTCAATATTCCTCCCACCCCACACCCCTCTACCTCCCTCCTCCCATCCCCCAATCCCTTGCCTCTCTTCTGGGTCCTGTATTTTTCCTAAAATACCCAAGTACAGTGACATAATTCTTATACCTACGAAGAACACTTTTTATATACATGACTATAGTATATTCAGTATATGCTTATAAATACTTGGAATGTACCTTGTTTTATTTCAGTTCCAACATTTCCCCTTCTCCTCCCTTCCCAACATGAAAGGACATTTTTCTGAGGTGATTCTGTGTTGAATCTTCAGAAACAGGCAGCAATGGAAAATGGGGGGCCTTCCACACACCCTACCCACAGCTTACGCTTACCCTAAGTTTACTCTATCACATATAATGATGATGTTGTGGAGGGAATCTTGGATTGACTTTGATCTAAATAAATAATGGTGATTTTCAGAAGCTCATTTGACCTGGGAAGCCCTTAGGTTTCTAATTTATGATGTGAAGCTGTGTGTGTGTGGGGGGGGGGGTAATTTGGAAAATGACCTTGAAGATTCCTTCACCTTTTCAGTGATGGGACTGAAAGGATATCAAGATTCTGAATAAGATATGTCTGTGACTTCTTTTTTTTTTTTAGAACGAGAGAAATAACTTTATTTAGTTTTTCACATGACCTTAGTTGCTCCAACACTCAGTTGTGTATGTGGTGCTGCGGTTTGAACCCAGGTCCTCGTGCTTACCAGGCAAGCGCCGAAACCACTGAGCCACCGCTCCAGTCTGTGACTTCTTGTTAAATAACACTTTTTTTTCTTTTCTTTTTTTCTTTTTTTTTAAGAGAGAGGATGAAAGAGGAGAGAGAGAATCAACTTTGTTTTCTGGGCTGGAGCCGTGGCTCAGCATTTACCACGCTTGCCTGTCATGTGCAAGTACATGAGTTTGAACAGCAGCACAACATACACAACAAAGTTTCAAAGCAATGAAAGCCACATGAAAAAACTAAATAAAATTGATTCTCTCTTTTCTCTCCCCACCCCTCACTGTGCCTTTCTCTCTTTAAAAAAAAAAAAAAAAGAGAGAGAGAATGGGAGAAGGGCTGGATCAGTGACTCAGCAATAGAGTGCTTGCCTGGCATTCACAAGGATCCAGGGTTCAAACCCCACATACACAGCTGAGTGTTGGAAAAGCAAAACTCAGATGATTGATAATTAATTAATTAATTAATGAAAGGGGAGGGAGTTAGTTCCCAAAGATAAATACTAAAATATAAGCAATGACTAAAAAAATGAGTTATTAAATTAGTGTAAGTACTTAGTACCAAAGGAAGATTTCATCTAGACAGTATAATAGTGTTGCAGTTGGTGTGGTATAGTTAAAAGCTTTAAAATTTACTGAAATCATATTTAACCTTCATTTACATCTAGAAACTTGCATACAGATGAATGAATCACTGGTAAATTACAGCATAGCATTCAAAACTGGAACCAAGAGTTCTTAGCATTCAGGCATCTTTAGAATAAACACAGCTTGATATGGAGTGAAATTTTAAGAGTTACATAACAGTGATATTAGGTTTTTTAGATCCTTGTAATCATTCTTTAGATTTCTTATGCGTACTCTCACTATGGATGTATGTACTGAAATTTACCAGAAAGTTTTACTTAAGAAAAGAATTAGAAATTTCTTTCACAGTTGAGTAAACCAGAGAAACAAATAAGTAAAAGGCTAAATCAGTAATTATACTTTTTTTCTAAATGAAATCTAAGTAATAAGAAAGGAAATATTAAAGGTAAAAGCAGAAATTAATAATATTGAAAATTGATAAACAATAGTGTTAAAGCCAGAAGTTGTTTCTTTGCGATTCTAAAGTTAAACCCCTAACAAAACTATAAAAATATTAATAAAGTACAAATTACCTGTATTAGGAATGAAATAGATGATACTATTATAGCTTTTACAGACATTGAAAGAATGAGGAAATATTGTAAACAATTTTAAGCGAATAAATTAGATGAAATCACCACATTCTTTATAAAAAGAGGCTTATTATGCCTTACTTCACCGCATAATTATTGCCACCACAGAATCATCATACCCTGTTTTTTCAGCCCTCAAATTGGCTTATAACCTTCATCACATAATTGCCACGTGTATTATTCTGTTTTTTTCTATTTGTTTGTTTGTTTGTTTTTTAAAGAGGGACAGTGAGACTTGTTGCTCAGACACTTTGTTGTGTATGTGGTGCTGGGGTTCGAAACCTGGTTGTCATGCATGCCAGGCAAGTGCTGTAACCGCTGAGCCACGGCTCCAGCCCATTTGTTTGTTTTTTTAAAGAGCGAGAGTAGGGTTCAAAACCCAGCACTACGTATACAATAAAGTGTTGGAGCAATGAAAGCCACTTGAAAAACTAGATAGAACTGATTCTCTCACTGTCCCTCTCTATTTAAAAAAAAAAAAAAAAAAAGGTAAGAAAGAATCAACTTCATGTAGCTTTTCACCTGGCATTTGTTTCTCTGACACACTTAGTTGTGTATGTGGTACTAGGGTTTGAACCTGGGTCCTCAAGCATGCCAGGCAAGCACTCCAACCACCAAGCCTCCGCCCTGATTCTGTTCTTTATACTGCTTCAAAGGTAAACAGTAGCAATGGCTTCAGGAGTGGCATATGGATGAACATTCTCACACTTCGAGACTTCAGGGGTTGGGGATTTAGCTCAGTGGCAGAGCGCTTGCCTAGCATGCGCAAGGTCCCGAGTTCGATCCTCAGCCCTGAAAAACAAAATTTAACACTGTGAGCCTTCTCAGCACACTTTAGTGTATATCTAAAAGTCAATTTACATCGTTTGTTTAGAGCGATGCTGTACTGGTGGTAAACACATCTTGTGAGTGGCACTGAAGACAGCAGGTCAGATAACAAAATCAGTGATAATGGCCAGAATTTTCAGATACAGAAGATTAAATTAGAAGTTCATACTTTGCAACCCTGTAGTAAAATTTTCTCAAGCACAATAATTTGACTATAATGCACAAGTTGATAATAACGTGTTGACTTTGTTTTTCCAGACCAGAAAAATGTTTGCTAAACTGTTAGAAATGATAACCATTGATTTGGACTTTTCAATTTTTTTTTTTAAGAGAGAGGGACAGTGAGAGAGAGAATCAATTTTTTTATTTAGTTTTTCATGTGACCTTCGTTGCTCTGAAACTTTGTTTTGTATGTGGTGCTAGGGTTTGAACTTTCATGGTTACGGATGCCAGGGAAGCTCTGTAACCGCTGAGCCACGGCTCTAGTCCCTGGACTACTCAGTTTTAACGTATATCCATAAGTATTCCTTGCATGCTAATCTTGCACCAAAGACAGTTTAGTAATAAATGATTTTCAAGTAATACCAACACAACTTTGTTTTTAAAGCTTTACATAATGGTTGCATTCCATGTTTTTGAAAAAAAATTGGCATAAAATCTGTGGTGATTGGGCAATAAAATATGATAAATAGGAAGAAATAGAAATTCTCAATAGTCCTGTGTCAAGGAAATTTAGTATTAAAAAGTCTTCCTGCAGAGCAAATTCCATGTCTAGATGGCTTCATTGGTGAGTTCTGTAAATCATTTAAGGAAGCAAAAGTTCTGATTCTACCCAATTTTCAGAAAGTAGGGAAATCTCCTTCCACCTCTTCTTGTGAGAATAGTATTAGTACAGTATGAAAACTGGCCAAAGACATTTCAAGAAATGCAAAAATCAAGGAAGTATTAGCTAACTGAACCCAACAATATACAAGGAGCATATAATATATTGTGACCAAGTAGGGCTTATCTCAGAATTCAGGGTGGTTTTAACACAAATTCAGTTTCTATAATCTACCATATTAACAGAATAAAGGATGTAGACCTCATGCATAAAAAGCATTTGACAAAATTCAAAATGGTTCATGATTTAAAACTCTCAGCAAATTAGGAATAGAAACAAACTACTTCAGTCTGATAAAGGGCATCTACAGACCTAAAGCTGGCATTATACTGGGGAAGATAACCCTCCCAAAGATCAAGAGAAGACAACAGTATCCACCAGACAATATGTGGCCCCATTTCCCTCTCTCCTGCCACCACTGCTGAGGTTATTCCAGCTTTCAACTCAACCAACTCCTCAACTATCCTCTCCCCTGACCATTGTTTTTCAGCTCATTGGTGTTGCAGAATTGGTGAGCCTTTTTGAAGCTTGACACAGATGCCCCGTACTTGAGGCTGTAGCTGTGTTCACTAGGTCAACACTCCAAGTCCAGAAGGTTTGGAGAATCTGTTCATTTAGCAGATAGCTATAAAATCCATCCCTAGATGCATGTGGAGCTATTTACTCAGCAACCAAAGCCTAAATGAATAAAATATCCCTTTTCAGATACTTAACGTGACAGAAGCATCATTCAATAGAAGATAAAGAAAATAACTGAATACTCCATCAAGCTTTGATTCCAGACCATAATGACTGAATGCTTGCCACTAAGATCAAAACAGAAGCACAAAAAGCTCAATTATCACTACTATTGCTGTTTTGCAATATTTTATTAATGTAATTAAACTATACTCTTATCAATTAAAAAAAAAACAGAAGCACAGTACAGAAATGTGGCTTGCCCAATGTCCCTCAACTACTAAACAGCAGAGCCAGAATCTAAAATCTTTTGGAAGAGCAGGGTATTGTAGGTGTCAGATACCTGAAGGAGAGGCCCTGTTGCAGGCCCATGAGGGTGGGGGAGATAGAGAAAAGGTAACTTTCATGATGCTCAGATTGCAAAATATTTAACAGGAAAATGCCTTGGGTTCTGCTGGAAATGAGAGCAGGAAGAGGAAACAAGATTAAGGCAGGCTATGGCTAAATATTCGATCAGTTCTCCAACTTCAGTGTTCTTACAAATTACTTGAAGATCTAGTTAAAATGCAATTCCTGACCAGTTACTTGGAGTGGGGCCTACATTTCCAATAAGCTCCCAAATGATATCAATGCTGCTGGTTCACAGTTCATACTTTGAATAGGAAAGCGTTAAAAAAAAAAATTATACATAGGGGCTGGAGCAGTGGCTTAGCTGTTATGGCACTTGCCTGGCATGTGTGAGGACCCTGATTCAAACCCCAGTACAACATATACAACTAAGTGTCAGAGCAATGAAAACCAGATGAAAAACTAAATAAAATTCATTCTTTCTCTGTCTCTGTCCCTCTCTTTTAAAAAAATACATGTAATGAAAATTACCAACTATTAAATCAATAGCCTGGCCAAGTTGAAGCACATTTAGACACACTTTTTTAAAGCAAAGTCTCAGTAAGTTGCTGAGGTTAGCTTCAAATTTGTAATCCTCCTGCCTCTGCCTCCCAAGTTAGAAGTGGGCGACACCACCTATAATGTGTCCAGAATCGAGGACTGATTTTTGTCTACCACTGGGCTGTCCCAGCCCATGGAGAGTCTTTTCAAAAAATAGTGCTGGGAAAACTGAATATCCACATGTGAATGAAGTTGAATCCTTACTGTGATGCTTAATTTTAGGTGTTAACTTGATTTGGCTGAGATGCCAGATAGCTACTAAAACATTATTCCTGGGAGTGTCCGTGAAGATGTTTTTTGGGTTTTTTTTTCATTTTTTTTATTAGATGATATAGAGTTACAATTGAGGGGGAAACATTATCAAACATTCAAGAACAAATGTATATATACGTAGTTATCCAGGGCTAATGCCATGTCATGGATGCCCAGCTTGGGTTCCCCATGTTGCTCTTTCCCCCAGAAGAACTCCTGAGTTAAATGGATATCTTGTGGAGGACAGAGATCACCTTCTGAGATGATTCCCCTATATTCACATCCTCCAGTCTCCTAGGTGATTTTCCAAAGCCCTCCCCTGACCCTGTCCCTCAGTCGACGCCTCCAAGTATCCTAGGGAGTTATCTCCCTGTTGGGTTAAGAATCATACAATTTGAAGTTATTATTAGCTTAGCCATCTAACATACTGCTTCCCCATGTATTCTAGCTTCCACAGATGAGAGAAACCATTTAGCCCTTGAGTCTCTGAGATTGGGATACTTCACTTTGCATAATTTTTTCCATCTCCATTCATTTGATCTCAAAAGCCATAATATCGTCTTCTCTAATGGCTGAGTAGTATTCCATTGTATATATGTACCAAAGTTTTTGAATCCACTCATTGAGTGAGGGGTATCTGGGTTGGTTCCATAGTCTAGCTATAGTAAATTGAGCTGCTATAAACATTGATGAAGCCACATCACTATAATATGTTGATTCTAAATCTTTTGGGAAAATACCCAGGAGTGGGATAGCTGGGTCGTAAGGTGGTTCCATCCTTAATTTTTTGAGAATTCTCCACACTACTTTCCATAGTGGCTGAACCAGTTTGCAGTCCCATGTGAAGATGTTTACAGAAGAAATTAGCACCTAATTCTTGGGTCTTCAGACTTGGACTAAATTATACCACTGACTGTCTGGGTTTTACATCTTGTAGATACAGATCATGGGACTTCCTGGCCTTTCTAATCACACATGTCAATTCCCATAATAAATTTCCTCTGACATATCTATTAAATATCCTGTGGTTTCTTCCTCTCTGGAGAACCCTAATACACTTACCTAACACTCTATGCAAAAAAATAACTCAAATTGGATTAAAGGTCTACATGTAAGACCGAAAACTGTAAGGATGGTTGGGAATGTGACTCGGTGGTTAGGGACTCCAGAATTCAATCCCCAGTACCAAAAAAAAAAAAAAAAAAAAAAAAAAAAAAAAAAAAAAAAAAAAAAAAAAAAAAAAAAAAAAAAAAAAAAAAAAAAAAAAAAAAAAAAAAAAAAAAAAAAAAAAAAAAAAAAAAAAAAAAAAAAAAAAAAAAAAAAAAAAAAAAAAAAAAAAAAAAAAAAAAAAAAAAAA
>PVKS010011698.1:0-37235 GCA_004027875.1 Aplodontia rufa | reverse complement strand
ATAGAAAACTAAAGACAACAACAAAAAATCTAATTAAAAAATGGGCAAAGAACTTTAATAAACATTTCTCCGAAAATTACTAATCGTTAGGCAAATATAAATTAAAAAGTGAGATACCACCTCACACAGATCAGGATGACTTCTATCAAAAACAAACAGAAAAGAAGCTTTGATGAGGATGTAGAGAAATCAGCGCACTGTTGGTAGGGAGATAAAACCTTAAAGCTGCATGGAAAACAGGATGGCAGCTGCCAAAAATAATTAAAAATAGAATTACCACATGATGCAGCAGTTTCACTTCTGGGTGTGCACCCTAAAGAATGGAAAGCAGATTTCAAAAAGAGATTTGTACATGCATGTTCAAAGCAGCCTTGTTCTTTATAGTAAACATTGAAAAACCCAAGTCTGCTGATGGGTGAATGGATAAACAATGTGGTTTGTGCATACAGTGGAATATTATTAAGCCTTGAAAAGGAAGTCCTGACATATGCTACCATGTAGATGAACCTTAAAGACTTGTGCTATGTGAAATAAGCAAGTCTCAGACAAATACTGTGTGATTGCACTTATGTAAGGTACCTGGAGACAGAAGGGTGATTATAAGGGACAGTGGTTGTGGGAAATGGATAGTTGTTTAATGGGTGCAGATTCGGTTTTTATAGGGTAAAAAGAATTATGGAGATAGGTAGTGGTGATAGTTACATTACATGAATGTATTTTTTAAGAGAGAGGGACAGAGAGAGAGAGAATATTAATTTTATTTCGTTTTCATCTGGCTTTCACTGCTCCAACACTTCATTGTGTCCATGGTGTTGGGGTTTGAACCTGATCCTCACACATGCCAGGCAAGCGCCGCAACCACTGAGCCACTGCACCAGCCCCTACTTGAATGTATTTAATAACACTGAACTGTACCCTTAAAACTGGTTATAATGGCAAAAATTTATGGTTTTGTTTTTGTATTTTACTACAATAAAAAATTTAGTAAGTAGTTTGTGAGGGTTCTGATTTATGGAATTTTGGACAAAGGCTAGAAATTTTCGTTTTTCAAAAATGTCCCAGGTGATTCTGATGAGCACCAAGCTGGAGGAAACACCACATTCTAAGGACAGAGGCAATGGAAGCAATAACCACCACTCTGGAATTTGGGTATAAATGACATATCTAGAGGCTGGAGCGGTGGCTCAGCGGTTTCAGCGCTTGCCTGGCAAGCACGAGGACCCGGGTTCAAACCCAGCACCACATACACAACTAAGTGTTGGAGCAACTAAGACCATGTGAAAAACTAAATAAAGTTGTTCCTCTCTTTCTCTGTCTCTCTCACTGTCCCTCTCTCTTTAAAAATAAATTAATTAATGACATGTCCATATCCTTCCCTGCCTTCCAGTCATGGTGGTTACAATGGAGCTCGTGAGAGTTGAAAGTTGAAGCCCTTTCCAGTATGGTCCCAAGTCACAGATCTGGCCATGAGTTCAGTTTGAGACACACTGAGCTCAAGTGTGCATGAAACCATTTGTGTGGAGGTGTCCAGAAGGGAGTCAGATGTGCAGATCTGAATCTCTGGAGAGGAGTCTTGGCTGAAGATGGGTTCTGGGAGACTTTAGCAGACAGATGGAAAGTGAACCCTGCAAGTGAGCAAAGCTACCATAGGGAGCAGCTGAATAAAAGGAGACCCAGGGTTGGGCGCAGTTGTGCACACCTGCAGTCCCAACAGCTGGGGAGGCCAAGGCAAGAGGATTACAAATTCAAGGCCAGCCTCAGCAACTCAGTGAGACTCTCAGCAACTTAGGCCCTTACTCAAAATAAAAAGTAGAAAGGACTGGGGATGCAACTCAGTGGTAAAGTTCCTTTGTGTTCAATTCCAGTACTAAAAAAGAGACCCAAAGCTGAAACTGTGTGAATATGAGTGTGTTCATTGTTGTCTAATCTTCCTTCTATGACATTTCAGGAAAATTCAACTCTGCCTTTCTATCCAAATCCACACGTCTGTTGCCTTCTTGTGCTCCATTGTGACCTTATACCTGCTCTTGTCCAGGCTTGAATGTCCTGGCCTTCAGCCATCACATGCCTTCCAGATACTTCCCCACCTGAGCTGATATTAGCTGGAAGCCCCTGATTTGAAGGATCTTTCTCAAAACTTAGCCCAGAGTTAGATCTGACCTTCTGCGTCAGTCCCATAGAAGCAGAGCTCAGGAAGACTGCTCCCTGCTGGGGCTTAAGCTCTGTACCTTGAGGCCCACTTCCTGTGGGCAAGCGGAAGACCACCACCTTGTGAACCAGGGGGCTTCATTGTTTCCCCTGCACCCCTGAAAATACTCAAGAACCAACTGCCCTCAGCTAACAATTTGTGTGTGTGTGTGTGTGTGTGTGTGTGTGTGTAGGAAAAGGAGATAACACCGTGATTTTCTCTGTCTCTCTCTCTGTTTATTTATAGTAGGAAGAGCTATAGATGTTGCTACACACACGTATGCTTCTTACTAGGATTTATTTGCCTATCAAAAATAACAGTCAAGGGCTGGAGCGGTGGCTCAGTGGTTATGGCGCTTGCCTGGCATGCGAAAGGATGCAGGTTCAAACCCCAGCACCAGGTACCCAGAGAAGAAGAGTCAGAGCAATGGAAGCTACATGAAAAACTAAATAAAATTGATTCTCTCTTACTCTGTCTCACTGTCCCTCTCTCTTAGAAAAGCCCAGGTGTTTCCTTGAGTTTCTGTGTTGGTTGGGGGGATGTCTGCGGAACCCTGGCCTCGTTGCCCCAGGGGCTGGTGGCCAGCTCTTTGTGAGGGCTAAGCCTAGTCATGACTCAGCAACTGCTCCCCCTTCAGCTGCCTTCTTCTCGCAGCAGCCCCAAAAACTGATGAAAGGGACATAGTCCAGTTAAGAACTTAATAGACCCAGTTCTGTCCATGATAGGATCCCAGAAGCTTCAGCTAGAAACAAACTTAGAGATAATCTCCTCTCATTTCAAAAATGAAGAAATAGTTTTGGTGCAGTGACACACACCTGTAGTTCCAGCTACTCAGGAGGCTGAGTCAGGAGGATCACAAGTTCAAGTCCAATCTGGGCAATTTAGCAAAACCCTATCTCAAAATAAAATTTAAAAAGGACTAGGGATAGTGGTAGTGCACTTGCCTAGCGTGCATGAGGCCATTGGTCCACTCCCTAGTACTGTGGGGGAAAATAAAACCGGGGAGGAAACAGAACCAGAGAGGTGACTTGCTCATCGCTGATAGTCATACAGCCAGGTGGTGCAGATTCTGCTTTCTAGACAGGTTCTGTCCTTGATGTGTTCTCTCTCCATGATGTCTTCTGAGCCAGTGGGCCTGCGTGGCTTGCTAAGCCTCTGTGGCTGTTATATTCCACTGCTTGTTCAGTAACCGGTGAAGGGACTTAAAGGAGGATAAGGCCAGGTCTTACCCAGGGTCAGAGGTTACAGTGAGTAGTTCTTGGGGAGGACTCAGGAGGGTAATTGGCTGAAATGAAGTTTTGAGATAAACACTGCATTTCAATTATCCAGGGACTCGGGATAGTTAGGATTGCAAACTCCTCTAGTGTTCCCTCCTAAACATGAGCTGGTGTATGTGACACCTTGCCACGGTGAGCAGGAAGCCGGTGATAGTTGTGTTAACAGGTGGCCTGAGCCCCAGAGATGCTCGGTGTGAGCTGGGTCACACAATCTGGGCCGGACCAGGCCTGGGCCTCCACTTTGCTTGGCCCAGCCTGCAGGGAGACACTTGAGGCTTTTCAGGGTTCCTGAGGACAATGGAGAGGGGTTTCTTCCGGAGCTGGCAGAGCCTCAGGAGCCCTTATCCTTCCCACCTGCACAGAGCTGAGCGGGCCTACCTGACACCTGAGCTTGGGCAGCTTCTTTTCGGGCCCAGCTCGAGTTCTCTCTGGGGGCTGTGCCCTGGATTGGTGGTAACTGAAGACCCCCATCTTCTGTTGGAGATGGAAACTGAACCGTAGGTCTTGGTGGGGCCCCTGGGTATTCATGACAGGGCCACTTTCTGGAAGCAGGCCAATAAAAAGAAGAAAGGATACAGTTTCTGGGACACAATCTGCTCTCTGAACTCACTGTCTTAGTCTGTTTTGTGCTGCTGTAACAAAATACCCTACAGGGTAAAGAACAGATTCATTTCTTACAGTTCTGGAAGCTGGGTAGTTCAAGACTGAGGGGCTGAAATCTGTGAGGGCCTTGTTGGTATAAAATCCCCTGGCAGCTGAGGAGGGCAAGAGACAGAGATGTGAGTAGGAGCCCTTTTCAAAATTGGCATTAACCCATTCACAGGCTAATTGCTTCTCAAGGTTTCCACGACTTAACCCTGTTGCATTAGGAATTAAGTCTTAAAGGCATGTTAAACATTGGGAGACATGTATCAAGGACCATAGTATTCGCTTTTTTTTTTTTTTTTCCTGTACTGAAGATACAACCTGGAGGCAGGAAGACTGTATCTTTGAAGCCAGCCTGGGCAATTTATTAAGACTCTGTCTCTAAATAAAAATAAAATAAAAAGGGCTGGGTATGAGGCTCAGTGGTAGAGCACTTGCCTAGCATGCAGGAGGCCCCTGGGTTCATACCCCAGTACAGGAAAAAAAAATGTGTCTTCTCCAGCTGTAAGTGTACTAGGTAGGGCCATTATATTAAGCTTCTAATAAATGTTCAAATCTTTTCCTTTATTATTATTTTGCTTATTTGATCTATCAATTATAGGGAGAGTATATTAAAATTCCTATGTCAGTGCTGAATTTGTTGATCTTTTCTTGTAGGTTTGTCAAATTTTACATTATACATTTTGGACCTATCTTACAGGTCTTTTAGGTACATTTAGGACTTTTTTTTTTGAAGTGTTGGGGATTCAACCTGGGGCCCTTGTGCATGCTAGGCAAGCACTCTACCATTAGGCTATACCCCCAGCCTGTGATATCTCTTTCTCAATCTCTCTCTCTCTCTCTCTCTCTTTTATTTATTTATTTATTTATTTATTTATTTATTTATTTATTTAAAAGTGAGACAGAGTCTCACTGTGTTCCCCAAGCTGACCTCCAACTCTTGGGCTCAAGCAATCCTCCTGCTTTGGTCACATAAATAGGTGGGACTATAGACACACACCACTGCACCTGGCTTGGTGCATAGAGATTTTTAATTTTATATTTTTAAGTTTATTTTATTATGTGTCCTTTCTTTCTAATAATAGCCTGAGTACCATCACCACCTCTAACTTATATTCATTTTTCCTTGGAAAAAAATTTTTTTTTCAGGGCTGAGGACAGAACTCGGGGCTTTGCATGTGCTAGGCAAGTGCTCTGCCACTGAGCTAAATCCCCAACCCCGCCTTGAAAAAATTTTAAGGGCTACATGGATAAACCACAATATAATTAATTTGCCCACTACCATTAGGTACTTAATGTTTCTAGCTTTTTGCTTTTGCGAATTGCACTCTAATGAGCATCATTGAGGGCAATTTTTTCTGATGATTTCCTCTAGGTAGATTCCTCCTGGTAGAATTATGAGATCAGGGTGAACAAACATGCTTAAGACTTTTCATGTATGTCTCTCCTTCATAGATTTGATCACATTAGACTTTCAGTGGCTGTGTCACCCAGTTGGCCCCTGTTGAGCCAGCTCTTCCTAAAATTCCTCTATGGCTGAATGTGTATATCTAGAGATTGAATCCAAGGTATTCTATCACTGAGCTATATCTCCACCCCCTGTTTTTACTTTATTTTGAGTCAGGGTCTCACTAAGTTCCAAGGCTGGCCTTGAACTTGGGCTCCTCCTGCCTTAGCTTCCCGAGTCCCTGGGACTACACGCCTGTGCCGTCATGCCCAGCTCCTCAGTGTCTTGAATTGGGTCTTTTTTATTCCTTGTCGTCCCGGCAGCTCTCACCCAGTATTTGTGCACTTAGCCAACTTTATATGTAATTTAGAGCTTGCATCATTCCTGTGAAGTTTCACCTGCTTGATGTGGCCCATCCTTCCCAACTGGTCAATGTCACTCAGCCTTTGATTCAGCAGTGTCTGCCCCTGACATGGGAACCACATCTTCTGTTCCCTTCCTCCAGTCAGTGATGGAAACGATGAGAATAGAACTCTATGGCACACTAGAAATCCCCACAGGAACATCAAGTCCTTTTCCAATAAGACTAATAGTTATAGCTTATTGAACATTTACTATTTGCCAGGCTCTACATGTATATTAACTCATTTGATCATTACCACCACCCCAAGAATTATGTAATAGTCTCTATTTTAAGATCTAAGGGGGCTGGAGCAGTGGCTCAATGGTTATGGTGCTTGCCTGGCATGCACAAGGACACAGGTTCGAACCCCAGCACCTTGTACTCGAAGTGTCAGAGCAATGAATGCAACATGAAAAACTAAATAAAATTGATCTCTCTCTCTCTCTCACTCTCTCACTGTCCCCTCTACCTTTAAAAATCTAGGAATTGAAATTCAGAGAGAGGAACTCATCTAACTGGTCACCCTGTTCCTAAGTGAACACATCCAGGGTTTCCACCCAACATGGGGTTCTGGCCTATACCCAATGTCTAACCCTGCGCTACAGAAATCTGCCACCAGGTGGCAGTCGAACCAGAGGGCTCAGGAAGAACCTCTGCTATGAGATCTTAAACTCACTACAAAAGTGCGTTTTTTCCTTATAAAAGCAGCACTAACTTTTATTGACATGACTAAAACTAGATTATTCAATAAAATAAACATTAACCAAACAGGCACATTCCTCAGGGTAAAAAGATAATAAAGTAAACAGACCTTTGAACTTGGACCTCTCCACCTAGAATTCATCAATAGGATCCCTCAGAGGAAAATCTTTTTGGAACTCATCCACACTTGGATGATGCGCCTGATTTCTTGCCCACTCTGTGGCTCCTCTGTGCCCTGCACTATCACATTCCTGGCAGTGAAGGGGGCTGTAGGATGACCCTCCATTGGGAAAGCGTATCAGAATCTGGAGCAAGGGTTGTAGACAATGAGACCTGGGTGGGCAGTGAAAACCCTCCAAGAGTTATGTATGTGCCCTCCGTGGGAACCTTCCTGGGTTTGGAGAGAATCATTGTGAACCCATCCACACTGCTTCAGGAATGACATGCCTCTTACTTCCTGATCCAAGAACCTGTAAATGTCTCCCATGTCTTCATTCTCCCAGCTGTAGTTTGAGATATATATATATATATATATATATATATATGTATGTATATGTATATATATGTTTACATTTATACATTATAAATACATAAATATGCCTATGTTATAAATATATATGCATGTTGTATATGTATATATATATATATATATATACTTTTTTTTTGGTACCAGGGATTGAACCCAGCAGAGATTAACCACTGAGTCACATAACCCAGCCCTTTTTATTTTTTATTTTGAGACAAGGTTTTGCTAAGTTACTCAGGACCTCACTAAGTTGCTGAGATTGGCTTTGAACTTGTGATTCTCCTGCCTCAGCCTCCTGAGTTGATGGGGTTACAGGCATGCACACCTGGCTTAAACCTGTTTATATTTTGAAAAAAGAAACAGGCATGGTGGTGAGGCCTGTGGTCCTAGCAGGGCAGGAGGATCACTGTAGTCCGGGAGTTGGAGGCCAGCCTTGGCAACACAGCAAGACCCTGTATCAAAAATAGGGCAGTGGCTGGAGTGGTGGCTCAGCAGTTATGGCACTTGCCTGGCAAGCAGGTTTGAACCCCAGCACCACATACACAATGAAGCATTGGAGCAACAAAAGCCACATGAAAAACTAATTAAAATTGATTCTCTCTCTCTCTCTCTCTCTCTCTCCCTCTCAAAAAAAATGGGGCAGTCAGGTGAAAGGGCATATGCCCATAATCCCAGCTCCTCAGGAGACTAAGGCAGGAAGATCACAAGTTCAAGGCCAATCCTGCATTTAGTGATACCCCATCTCTAAATTAAAAAATAAAAAGGACTGGGGATGTAGCTCAATGATGGAGTACCCCCCAGGTCATTACCAAGTACTGCTAAATAAGGAAACAGAGCCTGGGTATGTAATTCAGTGGTGGTGTTTGTCTAGCATGCATGAAGCCTTGGGTTCAATTCCCAACACTGGGGCTGGGGTGGGGGGAGCAGAGCTTTCTTCTTTAAACCTCCCCCCGCTTGTTTTCAGCGTGCTGATTTTCGCTCTTCATTGTCAGCACCTTTTCAAAACCATTTGCACATATATTTGGATTATTGAACTGCATTTTATTCCACAGAAATAACGTAAAAAGGACTTTCTCAACATTCTACGCACACGCATCCTGCCTGGCTGGTCCCGTGTTTAATTCCAACCCACTCTCAGCAGTGAGCGTCCTTCCTGGGCTTCAAGCTGGCCACCTCCCAATGCCTAGTCTCCTGCTCCCCACACAGAAGGGAGACCACCCCTGGCACCAGAATTATGGACCTCCAGGTGGGGCTGGCCCAGGAGAAGCAACCAGAAGTGGGCCTCTGGCCTGCTAATCAAGAGATTCCAAAGTCAAGTTCAGGCCTGGTTTGATTTCTGGCTCCACCTTTCTCAAGTCGTGTGACTTGTGAGTTCCATTTGCTGAGCCTTAGATTCCTCAGGGCAGTGGGGATAAATATAGCACTTGCTGTGCGGCACTGTCATGCTGGATACGCTCTGTGATGCCTGCCCGGCACACTGGGCATGCTGTGCTGAGCACTCAATAATGTTGGCTCTTGTTCAATTAAGTAAGGGATCAGGGATCATGATTGCTAATGGCCCATGAGATCAGAGTCTAGATCTCTCAAATAACCAAATGTTTTGCTTTACCAGCTTGAATGAAAATAATGGAGTATGTTTTTATGGTCCAAATAAGTGGCTCCAAGTTCCTCACATACTCCTTGTTTAAGAAAGTCCTCCCTGGGACTCCTCCATAGTCAAGCTGAGACCCCTGGGCGCTTCCCTGGCATGCTTACTTCATCTTCCTGAGAAGAAATAGGCCAAAAGGTTCGTTCTTCACTGGCCACGGTTGACAAAATAAGTGGCCTACAATATGAGGCCGTGTCCGCTCAGGAAGTTCCAAGGCTGCCGAGACCCACCTCCCATGCCACAGTTGTTTCTCTGGGTTTAGGATGGGATGTGGACTCCGGTCTCTGCAGAGTTAGGATCAGCCTATGACCAGCCTGGGTCCCCATGGCAACAGACTTTCAGGGATGGAGCCCCTGGAACTTATGCGCACACCATAGCCACAAATCAGGCACTGGGCTACTCCTCCCTGCAGCCCAGATAAGCCTCAAGACTCTTGGCATCACCTTGAAGCTGGAAGCCGCCCCTCACTGCAGCTGCCAGCACAAGCAAAATGGCGCCCAGGGGCACAATGAGCCTCTCCTCCACCTGGCCAGGATAGGTTCTCCCCCATCCTCAGGGCTACTCTCTGTACTTTCCCAGCACCTCCAAGACTGACACCCTAGGGTATTCTTCCTCCCCAGACCTAAGGGCTGCTCCTTTCCTGCCTTGAATCCCTTACCCAACAGGGCCTCCCACCTCCTCAGGAGAAACCACCCCACTGTTGTCTCTCTATTCAGATGAGAAAACCGAGGTCCAGAGAGGAAAGGTGATTTGTTAAATACATGCAGCTGGCAGGTGAGGCCATATGTCCTGACACCCAATATAGAGCTTTTCCTCAAACCATGGTGGGCCCAGCTTAGAACTGTAGGACTGGCAGGAAGGGGCAACAGGCAGGTGAGGTCAGGGCGCCAGGAGAGTCAGTGGAGGGAGGAAGTGAGAGAAAGGCCCACAGGATACCAGATTTTCATTTTTAATGGGAACTTCCCTGATGAGCTGTGCAATTAGATACTTATAAGGAAATACCCGGGATGGCTTGAGGGATACAGGCTGGTTAAAACCTAAAACCCGAACCATAAAGTCTGAGGACTGTGAATCCCATTCATTTGCATGTGAGCTGACATTAATTTGTAGATTCCAGTTTGGGTCCCTAATTAGGCGTACAATAAAATTAAATCAACTAATTAGTGCAAATGTCTGCATCTACTCTCAGGACAATTACTCAAGGAGGGAGAAGGGAGAGCCTGGGAACTTGGAGATCAGATTCCTCTTTCCCCAGTCAGCTGCATGCATGCGCAGCTGTGTGAATGCCACAGCACTGCCCCCCGCAGCCCCTCACAACAGAGGGGTCCACACAGAGTGGTCAGGAACCAAAGACCTACTCGTCCTGAACTTGGCCTGGCTTCTCCTTGCTGAAAAACCTTAGGCTTCTTCCCAAGGATACGCTCTCCTCGTTGAATCCAGGAGCAGTGTAGGACACCTGTTACGGAGGTGCTGAGAACAGGTGATGGGGCAAGAACTCCTAGGCTTGGAGTGTCTCAAGACGGCAGGGCGGGCAGCCCAGTGCTAGGAGCATGTGAACCTGCAGAGAGGAGTCTAGAGAACGCAGCTGTGGCGCTAAGTGGGGCCCTCCTTCCACATTATGGTTTGGATCTTTTAAATGTCCCCTAAAAGCTCATATGCCAAGGACTTGGTCGCCAGCCTGGGACATTCTGGGGAGTGGTAGAATCTTTAAGAGGTGGGGCCTAGTGGAAGGAAGTTAGGTCACTGGGGGTGGGCCCTTGAAAGGGAGAGTGGGCCCTGGCTCCTTCCTCTCTTTTTGCTTCCCTGCTGCCTCATGGTGAATGGACCTTTCCCAGAGTGCCCATCAGGAGGTGTCATCTCAGGCCCAGAGCAACGGAGCCAAGCAACTGTGGACTAAAACCTCTGAAACCATGAGCCAGAATAAATCTTTCTTCCTTGTAAGTTGTTTATCACAGATGTTTGTCACCGTGATGGAAAGTTGATTGACACATACCTTAAGGCAGGGAACCTCAATGTCTGGTGCCTAGAACAGCAGTCAGCCCAAGGGCTTTTTTTTTTTTTTGGTACCAGGGATTGAACTGAGCGGGGCTTAACCACTGAGTAACATGAGCAACATCCTCAGGCCTTTTCATTTTTTATTTTGAGACAAGGTCTTGCTAAGTTGCTTAGAGTCTCACTAAGTTGCTGGCTGGCTTTGAACTTGCAATCCTCCTTCCTTGGCTTCCTGAGCCACTGGGATTACAAGCTTGTGCCACCATGCCCGGCAGCCCAGGGTCTTTTTGGAGAGGTAAATCCTCAGCCTACCCTGACCTGCAGAACCTCTGGGGTGGGCTCAGCACTGTTTTACTAAGCGTCCCAGGGGGTGCTGCTGCAGACTTAGGGATGAGAAGGCCCATGCTGCGGCACGCTGGGGCAATAGAAGCTTTGTACCTAAGGGTGTGAACATTCCACAGACAGGCTTGCATCCCACTTCTGGCTTTTCCACTGTGGGTCTAGGGGGAGCCCAGAGGGTGCCTAGGATGCAGATGGGAAGGAGGTCTACAGGCCCAGGCCCAAGCAGGCAGATGGGCACCAGACAGTGAGGGCCTCCTTACATTTTGCTCCTTGGCCACCTCCCCAGCCTCACCCTACTCCCAGCCTTTTCTTCCCACTGGGCAGGATGTGACCTTGGACCCTAGGAAGCCAAGGTGTGGCTCCATTGGTTTGGGGATGGAATATTGGAATGTGAATTTTTTAACATGTAACATTTGAGTCAATATAGACAGGTATTTATTTATGCAGTGCTGGGGACTGAACCCATGGCCTCATGCATGCTTGGCAAGTTCTCTATCACTGAGCCATGTGTGTGACTTTTTTCTTTTTTCTTTTCTTTTTTAGAGAGAGAGAGGGAGAGAGGGAGAGGAGAGGAGAGAGAATCAATTTTATTTATTTTTTCATCTGGCTTTTGTTTCCTCCAACACTTAGTTGTGTACGTGGTGCTGGGGTTTGAACCTGGGTCCTTGCACATGCCAGGCAAGCACTCCAACCACTGAGCCACTGCTCCCTCCCCAGGAATATGATTTTTTAAGAACTCCTCAAGCCAGGCACAATAATGTACATCTGTAATCCCAGCAGCTCAGGAGGAGGCTGAAACAGGAGAATTGCAAGTTTGATATCAGCCTGGGAAACTTAGCAAGACTCTGTCTCAAAATTTAAAAAAAAAAAAAAGTGCTAGGATGTTGTTTAGTGGAAGAAAACCCGTGGGTTCAATCCCCATTATAAAAAAAAAAAAACCCTCTTGAGGATTTTCTAACATATATGAAAGGGTAACAGCATCTATCCCATGGGGTTGTTGTAGGTTAAATAAGACAGGTACAGCACTTAGCATCACTACAATGGTGGAGATGGAGCAGTTCCCCTCATTGTGGCATGGGGGTACTAAAGGGCTGGGTCATCCGGACATTTTTGTGACCTGCTGCCTTTCACCTGTAGGCAAGGGGGCCTTTGTTCACACTTCCCCCAGGGAATGCAGATCAGGTGGTAGTGGCAGTCTGTGGGAGAGGCCTGGGGGTGCAGCAGCAGGCTGTCCCCTGAGCCCAGGGAGAGAAGTCAGTGATGCTGTGGGCTCAAAATGTAAGTCAAAGGGAGAAAGAGAGCAGACACGTGTGAAATACCAGTGGAGTGCAGGTGTGCTTCGGCTCCGAGACGGGAGCGATCGACACCTCCACGCTGTACAGATGAAGAAGCCGAGGCTCACCTCCAGAGCCCATGTTCCTAACCTCCCACTGGGGGCATTCACATTGTGTTCTGTGGAACCCAGGGCCTGCCTGTCACTTCAGAGGTCACCCTGAGAAGTGGGGAAGAGTCTCCAGGTCCCACTTTCACCTCCCACCCGCTCTTCAGCTGGAGCATAACCTGTAACTAATTTAGACCTTCAAATAAAGTTCTTCTGGGATTCCCTGTATTTAAAAAAAAAAAAAGTCAGTGCTCTGTACAATTCATCTTCTGCCTGAAGTCTAGCCAATCCCAGACTCAGTGTCACAAGATCTGACCATGAGGTTCTTCAGGCCCCAGTTCAACTGAGGAATTAATATGAAAGGCATTTGACATTCAAGTGATCATGAGACAGAATTCCTTCACATCTTGAATTTTAAAATGATTTTTTTTCCAGTGTGGGAGATTGAACCCAGGGCTTCACACATGCTAGGCAAGTACCCTACCACTGAGCTACAACCCCAGCCCAAAGAAAGTTTTTCAAGAGCCAGTTCCACAAATCTTGGTCTCCCCAGGCAGATCAAGGACAGAAAAAGGGGTTAGAGTGTGGGTAGAGACGATGAATTGCAGAGAGGTTTCTTTGGCCAGATCTGTTGCCAGGCACATCCCCATCCTCCCCAAGCGGGAAGCAAGGGGCAGGAGCGGGGCTGCTGTCCCCTGCATCTGAAACCTAGTAGGAAAGGCTTCCAGGGGGTACCTGGAGAATTTGCCGAGTGTTTCAGTTACCTATTGCGGCAAAATAAACCACTAGAAAATTAGTGCCTTAAAACAACGATCATCATTGATTTGCTCACGCAGTTTTGTAATTTAGGCCGGGCTCCTTAGGGACAGTTTGTCTCTGTTCCACATGGTGTCAGCTCCAAGATGGCTCACTCACATTTTGGCTGGAAGGTCAGCTGGGACTGTTGGCCGAGGGGCTTGATTCTTCCAGTGTGGCCACTGGGGCCTCCTCACAGCTTGGAGGAGGGGTTCCGACAGGGAGAAAGGTGAGGCTGCCAACCTCTGCAAGCCTAGAGCTGGCACATAGTCCCTTCCAGCACATGCAGTTGGTTAGGCAGCCAAAGGCTAGCTGTGAGTCAGGGGGATGGAGTAGTAGTCTCCGCATCTCCGTAGCTGAGTGGCATGCCTGTCACAGGAGGGAAGGAATCAGTGGCAGCCAGCTTTGGGCATAGTGACCCCACCACAAGACCTCTGGAGTTGGGGGGTGCACGAGGGCCTGGGGTCCAAGTCCCTTTTCCAGTGTCCGACAGACATATGAGCTGACTTGTGGCATTGGAGGACATCCAAGAATTTTCTGGTATCTTAGGATTATTCCAGACTTCACTGGAACAAAGAGTAGTGTGAATATTTCTCAGGTGTCAAAAAGTGGGCCAAGCGGAAGAGCAAGCCTGTGGGCTCCAAGAGCAAACGGTCAGGAGTAGAGATGCGTCCCTCGGGTCACGGGAACTGTGCAGAAAGACCCGAGGGACGGACTCTGAGCAATCCACACAGCACCCACAGCAGAAGACTTTAGCTCTCTGCCAACCAGAGAGTGCAAGGCCATGGGCCAAAGGAGCAAGTGACAGCCCCTTATCTCATCTGCTCTCTCCCTAACCTGGTATGATGGAGAGAGTGCTGTGGAGTGGCGAGGGAGGAGAGAGGACTAGGTTGGAGAAAGAAGCCAATCCTTCTGCCTTACAGAGACCACAGCATCTCCAACCAGACTGCAGCGCAGCAGGAGCCAGAGAGACTTCTTTCAAGTAAAAATTGAAGAGGGACTAATTCACACCTATTGTATTGAGATGGGCCTCATTAAAGTGACCAGAAGGCTCTCTGTAGTTGTTAAGTGGGCAGAACACAATCTTGAGACCTGTAGAATCTTCAACCTGTAACAGAAGAAAAGCTTTCCCCACTGAATACAGCTTAAAGGGATAGGGGAGACAAAACATAGTCTTTGATTTAGTCACAAACCACACTTGTTCATCATACAGATACAATGGAGAGTGCCACAGAAAATCCCAGACCCAGGTTTGTGCCTGGACTTCCCAGGGCTGGAAGGTGGCCAACTCCCCAGCAGTCCAAAGGCCACAGTGTGAAACAGGCACTACTACGTGTTCCTGTGGTCTTTCCCAGCTAGGAGGAGAGAGACTGAGCAGAAAGTTCAGCCAGATCCTGGGAAAGGCTTTAAAGATTTCAATTTCTCAGCAGGGGCTCAGGACCGTCAGACAGAAGCAATCTGCAGTTTTTCTGGAGACTCACCCTGGCCTGAGGTCCCGTCCCCTGTCTGCCTCCGGTCCTGGGTCTGGGAGTGACTGTACATCTCCATCACAGATATGTCTTTGGGCTTTTGCGCCTACAGGCCAACATATTAATATTGCCTGGATTCCTGGGCTGCTGTTTTGACAGGTATGGTTATGGGGGAAAGCAGATTGGGGATAGCTAGTACTGAGGAAATGCCAGATACATTAGTAATAACAACCCAGAATGTCTACGTCTAGTCAAGAGAGAAGAATCTTTTGGTGGAGACAGGTTAACAGGACCTTCTTAGATGAAGAACCTCCTCTCCCTGGAGGATTAGCCCTGGGAATGACATCTTTTCAGGAAAGTCCTGGATGTTGGACTACCCCACCTCATCCTGAGGATTCTGGATGGAATTCTGTGGTACAACATGAAACATATTTGGTCTTTGTTCAGATTCCTGTCCCAGAGCTCCTAAAGCCCGCTCAATTTCCTGAGTGATAGTGTCTTTTGCTATTCAAGGTAAGTCCCTTTTGATCACACCTGAGTTCTTGCTAATGCAGTAGCTTAGGCTGGACCTGTAGAAAGCCTCAGGATGGTCACTAGAAAGCTGAAGGTTGGAAATTTCACCTCCACCCCAGGCCTCAAGGAATGGGGATTGGTGGGAAACTGGGGATCAATCTCTATAAAAACTCTCGAAAAACAAGATTTAATAAGCTTCCAGATAGCTGGACATGTGGAAGTACTGGGGTGGTGATGTACAGGGAGCCGGCATGGAAGCTCTGTACCTTTTCCCACTAATTCTTCCCTGTGCGTCTCTTCATCTAGACATTCACATAGCAAAGATTCATAAATCAAACATGACAGTCAGACTTTCTTCTAGGTTTTTCTTAACTGACTTTTTCTTTTCTTTTTGGAACGGGATCTTGTTATGTTGCCCAGACAGGTCTAGATCTCATTGCTGTGCTCCTTCTGCCTCAGCAACTCCAAGTAGCTGGGACCGCAGGTGGATGCCATCTGCTAAAGTTTGGTTATCTTTTAAGTGGCTAATAAAATCTCCTAGGATTCTTCCCGTCATTAGCATTATACACCAAATGTCTCTGTTCCATGTCCTGACCACAGTGTGAGCTCTGAAGTTAGGTGTGGCTTTGTGTGGTGGTTCTAAAATATCCACGTGTTCTTTGATCCTCCTGCTAATAGGTGGAGCTGAAGTTTCCATCTACAGCCTGGCCTGGAGCTCGTGACTCTGTTAGAAGAAACAGACATGGTGGAAGTGATGGTGTCTGACTTCTGAGATTAGGTCATTAATCCAAGGAGTTCTGTGGCTCCCATTGGCTTACTCATTTCAGGGGAAGCAGCTGCCATGTCATGAGGGCACTCAAGTGGCACCGCACAGAGGTCCACGTGGCAAGGAGCCTCCTGTCAACAGCCACTCCTAACGCTCCAGGCGCAGAGGTGGGCCACCTGGGAAGGGCATCCAGTCCCAGTCAGCCTTCCACATGAGTGCACCTTGGGTGCAGCTCATGGAGACCTGGAGCCAGAACCACCCGTGAAGCCACACCTAGATTCCTGACCCTCAGATACTGCAGGAGGCAGATGCACTTATTGCTGTAAGCCACTGTGAATCCGGGTTCTCATACAGCCTTAGGAAATGGATATACCTAGTGAAATGCTTTGGCCTTGAGGGATGGACAGAAGTAGCATGTGGCTTTCCAGGAGAAATCCTTAAGAACAGGGTACAATAAAGAATTGTGCTCTTCATCAGCCATGTTGCTCCATCAACCTGGCCCTGCAGTGAGGACCAGGCCTGGATCAAGGGCTCAGCAGGGGAAAGATGGCAAGGGCAGAGGGGGAGGTGAAGAGAATTTAATGAAGGGACTATCTATAAAGGTCTGGTTAGGCTTAGCAGAAACTAATAAGGGATGATAGAACCCCCTGGGCCTGCAGGGCAGAGGAGGAAGCAGTCACCAATCTGTAGAGAAATGGGACCACACTGTCAACCACCAGCCCTGCACAGCAGGTTCTGGGAATAAACACCCCAACCCGCCCGCTTTTGTCCTCTGCTCTGCAGGTACTTCTTACCAGACAACCAGGCAGTCTGAAGTATTGGTTAGACCAGGATTTGAATGATTTTTAAAATGGCACCTAAGAGATCAGTCTAAATCTTTTGCCTCTTTAAGGATGCAATTTGTAATTTACTCTTTTTTTTTGGTACCAAGGATCCAAGGATTGAACCTGACGGTGGGGGTGGGGGGCGCTTAAACACTGAGCAATAACCCTAGCTCTTTTTATTTTTTATTTTGAGACAGGGTCTTTCTAAGTTGCTGAGTCTGACTTTGAACTTGCAATCCTGTCTCAGCCTCCCAAGTTGTGGGGATTACAGGCATGTGCCACCATACCCACCTTAGTTTACTCTTTTTGATGGCTTACTGAAAGGAAGTTTTTCTTAAAATATCTGGACTGCTGGGCCATCCTGAGGCTCTTCTGGGCAAGAGGTGGCTGGCACCTGCTATCGATCCTTTTCCACAATGAGTCCTTCTCCATGAGCTGGAGCTCTCTGGTGGTTTACTTCTACTGGCCTACCCGCAGCCTGCTCACTAGGACGTCTTGCTCACAAAGGCTACAAGCTCCAATTTGAGGAAAACACATCCTTTCCCAAGAGATCGAGGCCTTCTGCCCTACAGTAAATGTGGATGGCTGGGTTCAGCCACAAATCCAGTTAGAGAGGATTCACACAGCATCCTCCCTTTAGAGCTGTTCTACCCCATCCTAGTCTTTTAAAACTCAAAAGTCCTAACCAGATAAAGGGTTTATGAAATGGGACTGAGCATACAGGATAAATGACTCATTGTGCAGAAGTTCTTGGAACATGTTTGTTCCCCAGAGAGGCTTGCCAAGTGGGGGGTTTCACCCTCTTCTTTAGAGTCTTGTTATTTTGGTGAGGTCAGCCTTGAACAAGTGCCACCCAGACGTGTTCTCCCTGAGACATCAGGTAGGTCATGTCCAATTAGGAACACTAGGGCTTAACAGACCCTTCTTGAGTACTCAGTGTGGTGCTTGCCTCATGTGGTCACCCCTGATGTTTGTTATCTGTGTGGATCAGTGGCTTTCTTTGCTGTCTGTATAGGAAGTCCAACTCATAAATGATCACAAATGAATGTCAGCCTTTTAAAAAACACCTGCCAGTCAAATCCTATGTAGACCCTCTTCAGAAGAAGATATGAGGTTCTGTTCTGAAACATTCAATAATGGAAACACGTGGTTCACTTAGCTAGACCCTGGGAATTCTGGCCTAACGTCAAATTAAAATAATGATGTGTCTATGGAGGTGGGGGATTGAGTAAAGAGGTCTAAAGTAGCTGCCAAGGGGTACTCTAATAGGAAAAATAGGGCTGGGGGTGTAACTCAGCTCTCTACCACTCTATGCTTGCCTAGCATGTATGAGGCCCTGGGTTCAATCCCCAGCATTGCAAAAAGAAAGAAAGAAAAAATATTCAGCTAGGATAAATACAGACCGTCTTCCTCAAGCACCAATTTTGTTCGAAGTTTTAAGAAAGAAAACACTTTTTTTCTATAAACATATTATGAAACAGACTGTAAGATTCACACGGATTTTAAATATAAATTGCAAATTTTCAAAGAAATTTTTAGCTTACAGCTGGCCTTTTTGGGCTACAACCTCTTCTTGCCCGCCCCCAGCTTGTATTCACGTGAGGGTGCTTTTGTGGCAAAGCGGCAAAGTCAGAGAGGCAGGGGAGGGGAAAGGGCCTGCGGGTGGCGGAACAGCTTCACAGAGGAACTGCGCACTGGAAGACAATGCCAGCCCACCTCAGCGGCTGGCATAAACACTTGCCCTGGTGTAGGAGCTGATGTCTTGCTGTGCGCTTTTGTGTCAGGTTCGTAGACAGCCATCCAGGCAAATGGCTTGAGAGGATTTCTTTATAAACTGCTTAAAGATAGTTTTCAGTGTCCCTCAATACCCTTTCTATGAGGATTCACATAATTCCTGCTTGATTTTTAGATCCCAATTAAGGCTGCCTCCGCAGAAGAATTAGATTCTTTGTCTTACTGGACAATGAAAATTATGTAACTTATTGTGTTTCTTTCTGCTTCATTGCCAGACATCTTAGAACCAAACTTCCCGGTCTTGTAATATGTTCAGCTCCGGTGGCAGAAGAGACACCTTCAGATGGGCTCCACCCCTGTAAGTCAAGTCTTCTTGGGGCTTTGAACAGCCAGCTCAGGATGTAAGCAGGGCATGAATTTTAATATAAGCATTTTTCAATCAACTTTTAAAAAAATTATCAATTTATAACCAAAGTTCACACCCAAAACCAAAAACTATTAACACAGACTAAAAGAGGAGTCAAACACTAGAGGAAAATCTGATTGATTTTTTTAAAAAAAGGGAGAGGGACAGAGAGAAAGAGAGAGTCAATTTTATTTAGTATTTCATGTAGCCTTCGTTGCTTCAACTACTTTGTTGTGTATGTGGTGCTGGGGTTTGATCCCATGTCCTAGTGCATGCCAGGCAAGCACCATAACCGCTGAGCCACTGCTCCAGTCCATAACTGACTTTTTTAAAGGGAATATCAGCCAGGTGTGGTGACATGCGCTGGTTATCCCAGCAACTTGGGAAGCAGAAGGGGGGGGGTCACTTGTGCCCCAAGTTCAAGACCAACCTGGGTAACACAGGGAGACATCATCTCAAAGAAAAAAGCAAGGAAAAATCTATGCAAATTCACATTGTTTTGCTATTACAAAAAGAAATGCTACAGTGAACACTTACATGTGTGATTTTTTTGATCAGTTCTTTAAGATGTATTTCTAGGAGTGAAATTCTTGCCCATCCGATGTGACTGTTTTCAAGGGCAAATTAATTTGCTACGTCTGTAAGAATGCTTTAGGCCACAAGAGAGGCAGCGTGCACAGTGTGGAGTAGGTGGACTCTGGGTTCGAATTCTGTTTCTATTACAGAGTATAATTAAAAACAGCCTGTTACTCTAGTTCACTTCAAGAGATCATGGTAAACACAACAGTAGTCTACTCAGCAAAAAATAGACAAGAGCTAAGAAACACAAAAACTAGAAAGCATAAAACAAAAATGAAAGAAGGAAACTCAAGTAAAACCATTATGAAAATAAATGTAGATGTAAACTCGCCTGATAAAAGTCAACGATTCTCAGATTGCCAAAAGTCAAACGAGAGCCCGCAGCCTGCCTGCCCTCAGCAGCTAGCTCTTTACCATGCCCAACTTACCGTGGCATTGCTCTCTTCCCGGTGACCAAGGTCACCTCGGTGGTTACTAAGTCCAGTGGAGTTTGTTCAGCCCTGAATTTTCTTAATCTCTTGGTAATATTTGATGCTGTTAGGAGCATGCCTGAGGGCTTGAAGGTGAGAGAGCAAAGCACTCTCAAGATGGAAGAGTCTGTGGAAGCTCATGAAGAGCTCACCCAAGTTCCCTTGGCTTCTGTTGAACTGTGTTTTCTCTGGTTTTCTTCCTACCTCTCTGGCTACTCCTTCTAGGAGTCTTTTTCCTTTGCCCATCTCTGAAATGTTGGCGCTTTCCTCAGGCATCTGTTTGTTCTAGTTTCCTCGTCTTCTCCCTCAAGTGTTCTTCCAGCCATTCCCGAAGTTTCCCTTATAATCCCTGTGTTGATGGACCCCACATCTAGAATCCAGCCCAGACCTCTCTCCTGGGCTCCAGATCTCTATAACCAACTGCATATTGGAGATTTCCATTTAGGAATTTCGCAGGCAACTCAATCAACGTCATCCAATTGAACTCATGATTTTCCCTGTGTCCTTGTCCTGTTCCTAGTCCATGGCATCACCCAGTTGCTAAAGTCAGAAACCAGGGAGCCAGATTCAATTCCCCTCTTCCTAACCACCCACATCACATGAATCAGCCTCTCCTAAATAGATGCTTCAAGTCTATGTGCTTCTTTACATCCTCTCTGCCAACACCCTCTTCTAGCCCACCACCCTTTCTTGGCTGGGCTGTTGAATAGCTTCCTAAATGGCCTCCCTGCTTTTAATCATGCTAAACTCCAATCCAATGTGCACTGGGCTCCAGAATCTTTTCTCTTTAGCAAAACACTTGACCACAGCACTCCCATGCTTAAATTCCCTCATTTGCAAGGCCCTCTGTGAGCTCCCACGGAGTTTCCTTCCTCTCAAAATGTGCCTCGCTTTTGCTCACGTTCAGGTCTCTGAACATGCTGCTCTCTCTTCCCAAGACATTGCTTTGCCTTTCTTCTCTTAGCTCAACTCCTCTCATTTCCAGGTTTCCAATGTAGTGCCACCTTCTCAGGTTAGGCTTCCTGGCCATGTGCTTCCTCATTACCATATGATGCTGTTCTCTACCACTCATCACGGAAGTGTTGAAATTTCGTAGTTAATTGTTTCCCTGTTGGACCACAAGGCCCATGAAGATGGGACCCTGCCACCTAGCACTGCCCAGCCGTCAGTAGGTGCTCAATAAATACTTACAGGATACATGGACAGAGGTACAAGGGTGTGCCCTTTTCACATTGCAAGGAAAAGAGAAAAGAAAGAAGGAAAGAAACCTGGAATCTACATAATCTTTTAACATGAGAGGATGGGCTAAGTGAAGAAATAAAATAAAAAATATTTTAATTTTATCGAGGAGTTGTGTCATTGTACAATCATAAATGCATATGCAATAACATGATATGCCCCTGATTCTAATCCAGAATCACCCCCACATCACCCACACCCAGTCTCTTGACTCTTCTATATTCCCCCTTAACAAATATAAATGTATGTATATATGTATACATATATATATAATATAAAATCGTGCATTTTTAAATTATGCTTGCAATCCAATATTAGAAATATCATGGAATAAAAAGTAGTATAAACATATGAAAAGGTGTTTTTATCTATGACAAAGTGAAAACAATAGTATCTTGCTGGGTGTGGTGGCTCATACCTCTAATCCTGGTGACTTGGGAGGCTGAGGCAAGAGGATAGCAAGTTTGAGACCAGCCTCAGCAACTCAGTGAGATCCTGTTTTGAAATAAAAAAAGAAAGAGCTGGGGTTATAGCCCAGAGGTAGAGTGCTCGTAGACTCAATCCCCAGGACCAAAAACGAAACAACAACCTCTGTCTTATTTGTATATGTGTATGTATGTGGGTTGATCATGAACTTGGGGCATAGCTCAGTGGCAGAATGCTTTTCTAGCATGTATAAGACCCTAGGTTCGATTCCCTGAGCCACAGAAGTTTTGTAATCTGATCATATTTTTGTTCTTGTGCATTTTTTATGGTAAAAAAACATATATTTAGAATTAGCCAGCTGGACTCAGTTTAGATGATCCCAATTTTGTTGGCCACATGCTCTTGTGTTTTTAATCTTCCTTAGAACTCTTCCTCTCATCTGTCTTTCTATTTATTTTGTTCTTTTTCTTTGCTTATTGTCATCATATTTTATGAAAATACGTCTTTCATTTTATTGGTGATGTCAAACAATTCCACAACATGTTCTTGTATCCTGGTCCTGCAATGGTTTGTATTTTGGGGTCTCTTCCTCCTTCCTCTTGTTCTTGGGGTGGTGGTGGGGTTACCCTTTCTCTTCAATAGCATTTTTTTCATGGTCTCCTTTTATTTATTTTTTCTTTTCTTTCTCTCTTTTTAGTCATATGGAATGAAGGAAACAAAGCCATCCTTCATTATCTGCTTGGGAAATAATACCGTCTTTGTTCTGGATCAGCAGCTTGAAAAGAGGTTGGTGTGAATCGTTCCCAGTCAAATTCTGAACTCTACAGGTCTCAGGGACAACTTCGTCACTGAGGTGACATCTTTGACACCTTCTGCTTAGCTTGTTGATTTGGTGATGCCTTCTGGTACATAGTAACTTCAAGTCCTTTTCCATCAGGGGAAGGAACCAGGGCTGCTAAGGGGCATGGCCAATTCTGGGTCTAGGTAGGAGATGTACAAGATAAACCTGAATATTTAATATCAGATAGTAAGGATTGCGCATCCAAGGATTCATGAACCACCTTGAAGGGCTTGCTTTGAGTATCAGCGAGGATAATTGCAATGGGTGTGCGATGTGAAAGCACATCAAATAAGGAAATCCACAAATTCATAATTGGTTTCTGTGGGAGGTTACCAGAAACAATGCATTTCGAAAACTGATAGAGGTAAGAAATCGAGCATTTATGTTGCCTTTCCTGAATAAAATATCAGTAAGAAAGTACAAACTGATTGTGGGGAAATTTCTCCTCATAGAAAGTATTAGAGTTCATAAATGAAAACAGGATAGAGATAGAACTGGTTTGTAAACCCTCATGTAATGACCTAGGCTTTTGATCATCAACAGCTACCAACATTGGCCTGGGGTATAGCTCAGTGGCAGAGCACTTGCCTAGCATGGCACAAGGCCCTGGGAATGATCCCTGGCACTGCCAAAAAAAAGAAAAAAAATGTAGCTATCAACATAGCAACATCACAAGAAAAACCATGTGTGGTCGTTCATACTTGAGCCCAAGGGTTTAGGGCCAGCCTGGGAAATGCAGCAGGAAAACAGCTGTACTTATCATCTTTCCAAAAAATATTTAACAAATGTGATCAAGCCGTGTATTCAACTCCCATTTTACTGGAAATTGAGAGATAAAGGAACATGCTAAACATTTTAGCTCTAGGATACCATTGTCAAAATCCAGACTGCGGTAAACTACAGGACAACCTGCCTCTTTAACACTAACTTACCAGAAAAGAAAAACTCCACATATGAGAAATGATAGAAGGGGAATGTATAAACTCTTTTTATTTTTTTAAGAGAGAGGGACAGTGAAAGAGAAAGAATCAATTTTACTCAGTTCTTCCCGTGGCTTTCGTTGCTCTGAGATTTCACTGCGTCGGTGGTGATGGGATTTAGACCCGAGTCCTTGCGCACGCCAGGCAAGCACCATAACCTCTGAGCCACCGCTCCAGCCCCAGATACATTCCATGCTGCAGTGGTGACTTGCAGTTGGAGCGCTTGCCTGGCATGTGCGAGGACCTGAGATCGAACATACATCGCACCACAGAGATCTGAGATCTGAGACCTGAGATCGCACCACATACACAATTGAATACAGGAAAAATAAATGCAATTACAAAAATTTCAGTGGAATAGGCCTCCAAGACTTGACACCACCCCTGTCCTTACATTCTTTGGAATCCTCCTCTCTCACCAAGACCTACAATGCAGCCCATCCACCCACAATTGTGCTTTCAGTCAGCATTTAAATTACCTTGAAAATCCTTTACATTTTTTCATAAAATATGTAAATAGGGTATTGTGTTTATCTCTTTGTAGAGTGATTCTTATGTACGTTAGCATTTGAATGGCATTTACATAAACTGAAGGAAATCAAAGCCTTGTAATCCTCTTTCCACTTGTTTTACTGAACCTACTTTTTCTTGATTCTCCTTCCTCACTGCCACTCACCTGTTGATTTCTTTCTTTCTTTCTTTTTTTATCATTTTTTAGTACCAGGGATTGAACCCAGAGGCACTTAACCAAGGAGCCACTTCCCCAGCCCTTTTTATATTTTATTTTGAGTCAGGGTCTCACCAAGTTTCTTAGGGCCTCACTAAATTGCTGAGGCTGGCTTTGAACTTGCAATCCTCTTGCCTCAGCCTTGAGAGTCGTTGGGATTACAGGTGTGAGCCACCATGCCCAGCTATTTATTGCCTGTCAATGTTGGGGTGGCCCAGGCTTCCCTCCTGAGCACTGGGACCTTTTTTTTCTCCTACCTTCCTAACTTTCTAGTGAATTTATTGAGTCTCAGGGCTGTACAGTGATGTCTCCAAACTGGTGAGTCCTTGATTTGTGTCTCTAGCCCAGAATCAGTCCCTAAACTCCAGCCTCCATTTATCCAGTCGCCTACTTGACATGTCCATTTGGGCATCTAATAGGTGCTCATGGAAGAGAATCCCTGATGGCTGCCCTTTCCCAACTTGCTCCTCCTGAGGTGTCCTCTTTCCTCTAAGTGGCCTAGGGGCTCAAGCCAAAAACTTCAGTCAGCTTCAATGCTTCTTTTTCTCTCATATCTTGTGTTCAATCTTTCTACCTTTAAAATAGATCCAGAATCCAGTCTTCATACCACCTCCACTGCTGCCTCACTGGTGTAAAAGGCCAATTTTTAATTTTTTTTTTTTTTTTTGCAGACCGAAGGATTGAACCTGGGAGTGTTCTGTCTCTAAGAGATCCCCAACTAGGGCTGGAGTGGTGGCTCAGCTGTTAAAGCACTTACCTGGCATGGACAAGGATCCAGGTTCAAACCCCAGTGCCATGTATACAACTAAATGTTGGAGAAATGAAGACCAGAAGAAAAAATAAATGTAATGGATTCTCTTTCTCTCACTCTAATTTTTTTTATTTTTAATTGGTTCCACATTAACTTATATACTGAAGGGATTTGTTGGTTCACCTTCATACAAGCATACATATTGACAGAGTTGCTTTTACTGAATCCTTGTCCAGGTCTACTCCCTTCCCCCACTCCACAATATCATGGCTCCTCTGTGGTTAGTTTCCCCAAGTTACAGAAATTAGTGACCATATACATCTAACTTACATATTGAGATTACTAGATGTATATGCCTGTCTGGATATATTTGGGGTTCTGATAGGAGTCGAATATACTGTACAGTATTGAACACCCTCTATCTACCCTCCCTCCCCTCTCTCCCCTACTTCACAGCTATAGTCCCTACAGCTAATGTGTTACTTCAGATTTGATGGGACTGTTAAATAAGCTTGACTAACTTTCATCTTGTCTTTGGTTTTATTCTAGCTTCCACATATGAGAGAAAACATTTGACCCTTAAGTCTCTGGTTTGGCTTGTTTCACTCAGCATGATTTTTTCCATTTCTGTCCACTTACCTGTAAAAGCCATGATATCATTCTTTCTAATAGCTGAGTTGAACTCCATTGTGTGTGTGTGTATTTCGCAGTTTTTGGATCCATTCATCCAGTGAAGAGCAACTAGGTTGTTTCCATAATTTCCCTATTGTAAATTGAGCTGCTATAAACATTGATGCAGCTGTATCTCTGCAATAAGTTGATTCTAGGTCTTCTGGGAAAATACCTAGGAGTGGGATAGCTGGATCTTATGGTGGCTTGATCCTTAATTGTTTGAGTAATCTCCACACGGGTTTCCAAAGTGGTTGTACCAGTTACAATTCCACCAACAGTGTGTTAGTGATCCTTTCTCCCCACAGCCCCTTCAGCATCTGTTATTGTTCGTGTTCTTCATTTTTGCCAATCTGACTGGGGTGAGGTAGAATCTCAGTGCAGTTTTGATTTGCATTTCTCTGATTGCTAGTGATGTAGAACACTTTCTCATATATCTTTTGGCTTTTTGCACTTCCCCTATTAAGAAGTTTCTGTTTAGTTCAGTAGCCCATTATTGATTGGAGTGTTTGTGGTTTTGGTGTTGTTTTTGGAGTTCTTTGTATATTCTGGATATTAGTCCCCTGTCAGAGAGGTAGCCGGCCATTTTCTCCCATTCTATAGATTCTCTCTTGACACTCTTGATTAGTTCCTTAGCTATGCAGAAACTTTTCAGTTTAATGGCATCCCACTCGTTGATATTTGGTTTTGTTTCTTGTGCTACGAGAGTCTTGTTAAGGAAGAAGGAGCCTACATCAATATGGTTGAGTTTTGATCCTATTTTTTTCTTCTAATAATTGTATGGTTGCTGGTTTAATTCATAGCTCTTTGATCCATTTTTATTTGATTTTTGGCTCACTCTCTCTTTAAAAAATAAAATGATCCCCAGCCATTTTATTTTATTTTGAAACTCTTGCTGAGTTTCCCAGGCTGACCTCAAACTTGCAACCCTCCTGCCTCAGCCTCCCCAGTAGTTGAGATTACAAGTGTGTACCACCATGCTCAGTTGCTTGGACTTTTTTCGGTAGTTTTCCAAGTGGTCTCCTGGGTTTCCACCCTTCCCTCTCAAATCTAGCAGCCCAAATTAACTCATGTCTGACCATGCTGCTCATCTTCTCAAAATCTGCCCATGGTGTCCCATCTTGGAGTCAAATCCAAACTCCAAAAATGGCTTACAAAGACTTTCAACTTACTGAGCAGTGAACCCCACTGCACCCCATAAGCCACCCCTTTGACCATATGTCTCACTATTCTCTTGACTGGCCTTGCTGTGCCCCACTGACTCTGCTGCTGTCCCTCAACACCCCTGCCCTAAGACCTCAGTCTGCTTGACCTCCCTGCTCAAAGGCCGCCTTATCATCACCTCCCGTGCTGTGAGCGCTCCACTGCTCAGCACTTCCTCTCCCATCTACCTTGCTGGGTTTTTCCTATAACACTAGAACCGCTCCACTATACATTTCTTGTTTGTTTTCTGGTTTTTCTCCTGGAATGTAAACTCCCTAAGAACAGGAAATTTGGGGGTTTTTATTCACTGCTTTGTTCCTCCTACCCAAAATAGTGCTTAAAAATGTGAAGAGAATCTCCAAATAGTCATTGAACGGACAAATCAGTGGGGGAAGGAAGGGAGGAAGGTCTAAATGAAGGTGGATAGGCACTGAATATTGAAGATACCCAACTAATCCTGGCAGTGATGAGGGATGGACGGGGAATTCAGCTGTCCCCAGCTTATTTGCAGGTACAGTTGCCATGATATGGTATAATCTGTGGAAAGGCCTGTATTGCAAGGACCAAGGGATCCTGAGCCCACCGACCTCTGCAGAACTGAATCCTACTGACAGCCACATGAGTGTGGAAGGAAGTTGCATCCTTGCTAGTTGAGTTTTGACTTGGCTATAGCTTTGGAAGATACCCAGAGCCATCTCACCCAATTAAACTGTGCCTGGACTCTTCTTCCATGGGAACTCTGAGGTAGAAAATGTGTGCTATTTTCAGCCACTAAGCTTTGGGGGTAATTTGTTATGAGGAACAGCTGAGACAAAGTTGGTCTAGTGACTGGACTGGAAGTTTATTGAAAGCAGTTTTTGTTTACTCAGCACTTGTCAGATGAACATTCTTTAAATGTCTAAATGACTAAGAGTTTTTAATCTTTTTCTATGTCTGCATGTATTCTAGGGGGAAGTTGGAAAAAGCTCCACCGGTGGCTGCCAGCCAGATGCTGCTTTAAATGTGATGTCTGTCTCTCAGCCTGGCCTCTGGGCTCCTAAACTACCAGCCCTTGGAGTGAACCTCCTAGGGGTTGGAATAATGGAGAACAGTGAAGTTTCCTAAACACATGATCACTTTCCACCCTGTGTAGGATGCATATTTCAGAGATACGGATAAGCAGGGAGGGATAATTATTACCAGTAACAATGGCCCTTTGATTAGAAATTTGAGTGCTGCTTCTCTGAGAACACTAATCTGCAGTTAACAATCACAGGTTATTGTTTGCAGATCAGGTTGATTGAATATTTCTCCTTCCACTGAGATGTGTATCCCAGGAGGCATGGTCCAGAGGGAGCATTCTTTCTTCTGTAAAGGAGGCAGAGCAGGGACCTTTCCAGAGCCACTCATGAGACAAGCACCTTGGTCACCAGCATTTAATCCTTCATTTCAAATCCCACAAAGAACCTGATAAATACAAGAGATTCAACACTTCAACTACTGGGTCCAAGCGTCTGAGTTTTATATGTGCTCATTGACACAGGCGATACCTGCCCAGAGACATACTGAATTCTTTTCAGCAGAAAGTTGACTGAGTCTCAAAGTAAAAATTCCTTATTGTGCCAGCCAGAGACTCAGGGAGAATTACCCTGCTCTTCCAAGTCATGTGGTCAGTGCCAGGCTGAAGGCAGGACTAAAAGCACCAGATGTAGACTCCCCTTTATAATCAGGCCTCTTCTAGGCAGGGGTGGTGAAAGCCCAGAAGAAAGGTGATCAGGTCACAATCTTTTCATCAGATCCCATATTTTATATTCCAGGAAAGAATTTCCACTCTCTATGGGGTATGTTCTGGGCCCTGAGGATTGGGAGAATGCAGTTGCTTGAGTTTTAAAACTCAAATGTGTATACTTCTCTAGCAGCAAATGGACGATTGCTAACTGTAACACTTCTGCCAGGTGGTTAAGAACCCAAGCAAACTGGCTTGATATGAAATGATGTCTGAGAGGAACATAGGTCAAGTCATGACTCTTTAGACCTCCAAGACAGCTTTCCTCATCCCCGGCTGCACATTAGAACAATTCAGAGAATTTGGAAAAGTTTCTGTGCCTGAGCCCATCCCAACTGGATGAAATTAGTCACTGAATGTGGAACTTTTTTTTTTTGAAGAGAGAATTTTATTTATTTTTCCATCTGGCCTTGGTTTCTCTGACACTTGTGTATGTGGTGCTGGGGTTCAACCCTGGGTCCTCAGGCATGCCAGGCAAGCACTCTAACTGCTGAGCCACCCCTCCAGCCCCTGAATGTGGAACTTTTGTTGAAAGTCCGCAATAATGCCAATGTGCAGGCAGGGTCTGGGCCCGCTGCGCTAGGCTGTTCTAGATTAGAGGTACACCTCATCTTTCAGAGAGCAAAGGTAAATTCACCAGGCTGCTCGTACACATCAGAGGGACTTTCAAGCTAACCAGTAAGTTGGTCAATAGGTGGCAATTTCAAAAAACAAATTTCCAAAGTTCAAGTCAATTTTCCCATGACTAGAAACCTTGAAGATGGTGAAAGCAAACCTTTATCTTCCAAAGAAGTTTGAAGTTTAAAATGTAAAGCAAGAAGGCTGTGTCACCCTACAGAAGGAAACATTTGAAATTCCTGGACAGAATGTCAGAATTTCAAAGGGAAATAATAATAGGTGGAAGCTGACTGACGTCTAGAGCCAAGCACGCAGCAAGGCTTAACAGGATCATAGTCACCAAAAACCTTCAGACTCTCTCTGTCTTCTTCACAGAAACAGACAACTACAGAGTTGGAAGACCAGTCACCCGCCCAACAAAAGAATCCTGTCTAGAACATCTCTGCTGGAGGACCAGCCTATCTCTGCTGGAACAGTTTTGGTAAAGAGGCGCTCACTGTTTTCCTAGAATAGTCTGCACCACTTTAGTATAACTGGGTTAGTGTAAGAAATGTGTCCCTTCGTGTTGGGGTAAAATCAGTGCATGCATCCCATCAGTTCTAGTCCTGCCCTCTTTCAGTATGGGAGCATTTGTGACATCGACGTCCCTTATGGCCCTCTCTTCTCTGGCCTGTGTCCTTGGTTGCTCTAATCTTTCTTGATGTGAGATGGTTTTCAGATTCCTCACCACCTGGTTGTTCTCTCTAATCTATCATTGTGCTTCTTAAAATCTGACACCCAGAACCAAACACTGGGTATGAAATATCAGATACACCAAGCAGTGTTAGGGCAAGATTCAGGCACAGAAGCACCATGGACTAGCTTCTCTGTAATTAGAAAGGGAGCCAGGCCAGGCCGGGTCATTCCGGGGACAGTGGCACGGGCCGAGATAGACCTTGCAGAGGCCTATCCTGGGTGACTAAAACCATGTGGTTAGAGAAGATGGACAAGATTTAGTACTAATTTGTAACTGAAGATTTGACACAAATGCTACTTTGTAATTTTAGTGCATTTACTCCTTTAATTTTCATTAGTAAAACATCTGAGAAATGTGTGGTCTGCTTAGTGTGTGTAGTCTTTGTTGTATGGAAAAGGGAAGGTCACAGGGAAAAGAAAAAAAAAGAAAAGAAAAGAAAAGCCAGGGCTGGAGCTGTGGCTCAGCAGTTGGAGCGCTTGCCTGGCATGCGTGAGGACCCAGGTTTAAACCCCAGCACCATGTACACACCTAAGTGGAAGAAAAGCAAAAACAAACGAACAAAACAAACAGATGAAAAAATAAAGTTGACACACTCTCTCTCTCTTTTAAATAGAAAGAAAGGGATGACACCCTCTCTTTTAAAGAGAGAGAGAGACGGGGCTGGAGCGGTGGCTTAGCGGTTTCAGCGCTTGCCTGGCAAGCACGAGGACCCAGGTTCAAACCCCAGCACCACGTACACAACTGAGTGTTGGAGCAACGAAGGCCATGTGAAAAACTCAATAAAGTTGTTTATCTCTTTCTTTGTCTCTCTCACTGTCCCTCTCTCTAAAAAAAATTTAAAGAGAGAGAGAGAGAGAAGAAAAACCAGGTGAGAAAGTGCTCCCCATGCCCTGGACAGGAACAGTCCCATTGTCCACTCTGGAGGTTGCTGGCTAAGAAGTCAGAGGCTCTGATGTCAAAAAAGGGATATGGGGCCACTGGGCTGTCCCCAACCCTAATCTGGTGGAATATTGTGGAAGGCAGGGAGGGATTAATAGCAATCATGGGGGTTGCCATTGGTACCCTGCTCTCTGCCCAGAACATTGGGAAGCTCGATGTTGTCAGAAGACAGATGCAGAGGTAGTGTCCCAAAAATATTCAACCAAAGCCACTCCCCCTGGAAAAGCAGGAGGACTGTGATCTCAGCTCCCTTACCCGCCTGCTTTTGTCCTGTACTGGAGAGCCTGGGCTCTGAACAGTGCTCCAGAGAACGTCTTCCCGTCTGGAAAGAGACAAGTTCAGGGGAATAGCAGACCAGAGGTAGCTTTGCCCTTTGGAAGGCAAAGGCTGATTGGAGCACTGGCATCTGAAGGGGAGGAGAAGAGCAAGCACTCTGCTTCCTCAGGTTGGAGCCCGTGAGGGGAGCGGTAGTGCGGACTGACGTAACCCTTCTGCTTGCTCACAGTTTCTGCAGTGGGGAGGGCTGAACCTGGAGACTCCGCTGTCCTGAAGACCTCTGGCATCTTGCAGTGGAACAGCTTCTGCAGCAAGCTGCTCAGGGGAGGGCCCAGACCTCAAGTGGTCATGGGGTGTGGACCATCCCACAGGAGGGTGCCTCTGAGCTTGTGTGTCTGCTGCTCTGTCATTTTGTTTTGTCTCCAGCACTTCAACCCATAGGAGGACTTCATAACAAAAGTTTCCTGATTTTGTGAAGGATTGATAACCAATAAAGTCATCTGATTTTCTCCTAATTTCACTGTCTTCTCTAGAAATAATCTCCTGAAATACAAGACAGAGATGAAAAGCATAAACTGAGAGCAGGGTGGGGTAGTGAGGGGAGGTTGTCTGGTTTTCTTTGTCTGAAATATCTGGATGCTTGAGTTTTCTCATGGCTTGCCTGATATCTGAAGTGATGTGACATTATGGCAGTTGGAAACAAATACACATAAAGGACTTCCACAAATGCATATTTCCCTTTAGGGAAAAAAACTCAAAACAAACCTAACCTATCCTTTGATCCCTGCCCAGCGCTAGGGATTGAACCCCCAGTGCCTTGCCCATGCCAGGCAAGTGCTCTACCACTGAGCTACCCCTGGCCCAGCCAACCTATTACTGATGCTATTTCTTTAAATTGGAGGATGACAGCATTTAGCCTGACGGAAAAACCCAAGACCTCGATGCTGACTTGTAGAATCCACACCTCAGAAATTCCAGGGAACAAATAATGTTCAGGTTTTAGAGAAGAAGGAAGCAGGTTTGGAAATGGAATCTGTTGAAATGAGTGTTAGGAATTGCGCTATTGGCAATGGAATTCAAATGTGCTGAACATGTGCAGCTATCCTAAGTCAAGGAATATGAAACTTGTTTGTTCCATCATTCATGCATTTACTTATTTCACAAATACGTACACTGAGGGCAACTCTGTCTATTTGGCGGTTCCATCTCTGCCGTAGGTTCCTAACTCTGTAGGATGGAGATACTGCATATTCATTAATCTCCCAGGAGTGGGAGGGTGGCTGCAGGCAAATTGGTTGCTTGTCAGGCAGATGGAGCATCCTGCAGATTTCCTGATCTCCCAGCACCTTCACATTTGGAAATAGTGGAAGCGGGCAGGTGATCTCACCTGTGTGGCTCTGACTGGGCCACCTGAACCCAGGCTTGCTCAACTTCCCTACTCCTTACTTTAAACTCTTTCTGTATCTTGACTCATTGTTTTTTTTTTTTTCTCTCTTGTTTCAGGAAAGAGGGGTCCAAAGCTAACGTCAGCAAAGGAACCTCAATTCATTCTCATTCCAACCTCTTTGGAGCCATGTGCCACCACCCTCTCCAGCATCTGGTCTCTTTTCCCTCCTGATTTTTCTCACTTCCCACAAACATACCTAGTTCTTCCCTTTCTTATACAAACCATCTCCCTTGTCTGCTGCTTCTCTAACTACTGAGCTTCTCTATTTCCAGTACCCGCTGGCCTTCTCAGATGGTACTTCCCCATCTTTACTCACTCCATCATCTACCTGCAAACTCCTTAGGTCTATTCAATGGAACTGTTCCTGCAGAGGTGACCAGTAATCTCTAAGGTGGAGAGTTATATTGCCTTATCTGTCCTCTTCTTCCTTTGGAAGTAGAACCCATCAGTTTTAGCTTGTAGCGGACTGCCCAGGTGAAACTGCACTGCCCGGGTTCCCTTAGAGTTAGGGGCTGCCATGTCTTTAACTCCTGGGTTATCACCATAAGAGGGAGGACACACCACCCACTTTTGCTTTTGCCTTCACACTGACTAGAGTGGAGGGATATCTAGACCTGACATGGAAACATCAGGCTGAAGATGGCAGAACAAGATAGAAGGAACATGGGTCCCCAGCTAAGTGGCTTCACTATTTTAGCTCTGAGCTGTTTATGCTGGACTGTTATGTGGGGGAAACACTTCTCACTGTTATTTTGGTCTTTTTTCAGTAGCCAAGTCTGTATCCTTATAGAATAACTCAGAACAACAAGCTTCATGTTGCCAGTCTCAGTGACTTTCTCCTAGACCCCATGCTCTCTGATCTTCCAGTAGCACTGGGCACTGTTGATCACCTTCCTCCTCCCTCTACTCCCTGATATCGGGCAAGCCTGATTGCCTTCCACCTCTCTGGTTGCTCCTCCTTTGTATACTTTGGTGGCTTTCTCTGCTCCATTTCTCCCTTAACTATGACCATTCCTCAATGACTTTCTCATCTACATTATGAACCCTCCTTTGGTAAGCTGATCCCCACTTATAATGTCAGTCCTGTCTTCAGATCTTCCTAACACTGTCCCAGCTCCTGAACAGGGGCAGATCCTTACTA
Organism: Aplodontia rufa; assembly: GCA_004027875.1. Classification (NCBI taxonomy): domain Eukaryota; kingdom Metazoa; phylum Chordata; class Mammalia; order Rodentia; family Aplodontiidae; genus Aplodontia; species Aplodontia rufa. The sequence goes on along the minus strand of PVKS010011698.1, from coordinate 3,370 downwards.
CATAGCAGTCAGACCTGCTGGCCAAGACCCCTCCTTGGAGCTCAGTTCCACCTCTACTCACTGTGGTATCTGTGGCAAATTATCTAACTTCTCTCTGCCTTACTTTCCTCATCTACAAAAGGGGATAATAAGAGTACTTATCGTGAAGGTTAAATGAGTGAATGGATGAATAGCACTGGCCTGGCACATGGAAAGTTCTATGTGAAATGTTAGCTTGCTTGTTATTGGCATTCACACCTGAGGACACAGGACTGGGACATGGCTGGCTCAGACATTACCTCAGCGTCACAGTCACGTCATAGAGCTTTGATGCCTCAAAACACGATCAGGTTTCTCTTCCCTCCTGGATTCCTGCTCTCCTCTTGGCCTCTGTCAAATACACCCCAGTTGTACTCCCCTTCATGACAATTATTTTTGGACAACAATACCCAGTCCTGACCCTTCTCTCAAGCTCCAGGGCTGCCTTTTAAATAATCCCTGGTGATGGCACCTCACACCTACCCTCTGGGTCACGGTAGAGTTCCCAGATGGGTTCTCTGTGTTGGGGAGACTCACAGGTCTTGTGCCACGGGCTGACCCAATGTGACAATTCCCACACACCACTGAGCATTTGTACTGGAAAGTTCCTTCTCCTGGATGACTGTGGTGTAAGACTTACAGGAATTAGGAGGGACACCTCTGATTCCAAATCAGACTGACCCAAATTCAAGCTACCCAACTAGCATTGAGAAAATGACTCAACTGTTCGGTTTCAGAGCATACAACCCACAAGTATGTTAGGTAGAATTAGATTTCAGATGATAACGCACAGAAGGAACCTGGTACATAGGTGGCATTCAATAAATTCTCTCTTATTTAGTTATTATTTTCGTGCTGGGGATTGAACCCAGGGCCTCATACCTGCTAGGCAAGGGTTCTACCACTGAGCTATCCCACCATCCCCCTTTTTTTCTTATTTTAAACATTGTTTAAGGTGTGGTGAAGCATCACCATAATCCCAGGGACTCAGGAACCTGAGGCAGAAGGATTAGCAAGTTCGAGGCCAGCCTGGGCAATTTAGTGAGATCCTAACTTAAAAAAAAACAAATGCCTGGGGATAACTCAGTGGTAGAGCACTTGCTTAGCATATTTGAGGCCTTGGATCCAATTCCCCAGTACCACAAAATCAAAAAATAATGTTTATTCTATTTGCTGCCTTTTTTTTTTTTGGCATTTTGCATTTATTTAGCCATGAATCTTACATGTGAGGCCTGAGGGTTTTGATTTACTCCTGCCTCTCAACTATGGAGGAAGCATACCTTAGCAGGTTTGCTAACCAGTGCAAAAACACAAAAATATTAAAATTAAACGAGTGAATTTATATCAGGCTGATTCCAGAAACGAGTTTAAATGGCCTTTTAATAAAGATGAGCTCACTCCTTCCTCGCTGTGCTGCGCTGGGTAGACGGGCAGCCTGTCTTTCATCTGACTCTCCTCAGAGGCAGCCCAGAAGACGCTTGGCTTTCTCTTTTTTTTCTTTTTTTCCCCTTCTTTTTAACATAAGGGATTATTCCTGAAAGGTAGGTCACTAAGAACCACGTCGCTCTGGTCCTTTATGCTTGCAAAGTCTCACGACAGCTGCATCCATGGGAAAAATAATTAGTGGATGTTTATAGACTGCGCTGTTGAAAACAACCCAGTTGGGGTATAGAAGAGATCAAGTAGGTTCATGTCTATCTCCCCAAGTATGACTTCCTTAATAAAAATCAGCAACTCCCCCAGTATTGGTAGTGGAGGAGAAGCCTCCAAGTACTGTGTGGGATGAACTTACGGGCCCTCTCTCTCTGTTCTCTGGGTGTGGCTCAGTGGTAAAGCAAACCCTCAGCATGTGCACACCCAGGGTTTGGTCCCCAGCACCAGCAAATATTTATTTATTTATTTATCTGAAGTTCACATTTAACTGGGTACCCTGTGTTTCCTCAGGCACCCATGAGCAGGAGGCAAGAAAGTGGTGGTGGTGATGGATCAACGGGAGAAAAGGAAGAGGAAGATGGAGATGAGGGGAGCAGGGCCGGCATCACACAGGGACAGACGATTTTAGTAAGGGCTGCGGTCTGAGTCCAGGGCTGTGTGCCATCCAGGGCTGGTAGGTAGTGTTTCCTTCCTTTCCTGCTTTAGAGATCTTGCCTGACTGAGGCCTCTACCGCCCCACCGTCCTCAGAGAATGAGCCTGCATCCAGCCCAGCTCCGTTTGCTCTTTGAAGCATCTTCTGAGAAATGGAACGCTGGGGGAAAAATAAGATACAAAAGTATATGCAGCGAAATGCCTAAAGTATAACCTAATCTGGGCCAAATGTAGCCCACAGGATCCTAAAAATGAGACACGTGGGCACCTCCAGCCTCTAATTACACAGCGAGGATGACGCAGATTGGCTGCAGCTTGAGCTGCTTGAGTACACAAAACCAGACGTCTCTTTCCTTATGGGCGATGGAAAGCAGCCCCTCTGGAGATGGTGGCGTGGAGGGAAGGTCTGCATTTTTTTTCTTGTCGGTGTGAATGTGTTGTTTACTTCCACCTGCCTACAATAGTCTTTTGTGAGATTTAAAGCACCCAATATGGCCTATATGTTATAAAATGAAATCAGAACAAAGGAGCTTAACATTTCAAGGTATTAGAGAAAATGCATACTAAAAATATAAGAGCCAATGTGGTGGCAGTTCCAGGTACTGGGGAGGCTAAGGCAGAAGAACAGTTTGAACCCAGAAATTCGAGACCGGCCTGGGTAACATAGCGACACCCTGTCTTAAACATACAAAAAAAAAAAAAAACAAAACAAAACAAAGAAAATATCAAAACCAAAACCCACAACAATAAGATATCATTACCTGCCTTCCAGAGTGGCTAAAATTGAATTACAAAACATGCAGGTAATCCCAGCTACTTGGGAGGCTGAGGTAGGAGGATCGCAAGTGTGAGGCCAGCCTTGGCAACTTAGTGAGACCCCGTCTCTAAATAAAAAATTAAAAAGGGGGCTGGCCTTCTTCCCTGTCTTGATACCAGTACCATGCTGTCTTTGTTACTGTGGCCCTATAGTATAGTTTTAGATCTGGAATGGCAAAACCGCCTGTTTCATCTTTCTTGTTTAGTAGTGCTTTGGCAATTCTTGGTTTTTTGTTGTTCCAAATGAATTTGAACAGAATAGAAGACCCCGAAACCAATCCTCAAATCTTTAAACATCTGATTTTTGACAAAGGGGGTCAAAATATTACATGGAGATGTGACAGCCTCTTCAATAAATGGTGCTGGACAAACTGGTCCTCCATCTGCAGAAAGTTGAAATTAGACCCATATCTTTCTCCTTGCACAAGAATCAAATCAAAATGGATCAAA
>PVKS010011697.1:0-55940 GCA_004027875.1 Aplodontia rufa | reverse complement strand
CGAGTGGATACAAAAGCTTTGGTACATATATACTATGGAATACTACTCGGCCATTAGAGAGGACGATATTATGTCTTTTGAAATCAAATGGATGGAGATGGATAGAATTATGCTTAGTGAAGTCTCCCAATCTCAGAGACTCAAGGGCCGAATGGTTTCTCTCATCTGTTGATGCTAGCATGTATGGGGAAGCAGTATGGCAGATGGCTAACCTAACAAAACTGTAAATTAAATGACTTTCAGAGCATTAGTGGGATGGCTCTCTAGGATACTTGGAGGTATAGGGAGGGGGAGAGGGGAGGGCATATGAAGAACTCATAGGAGTCTGGAGATTGGGAAGATGGGGGAACCATCCCAGAAGCCGATGTCATTCCTCCACGAACTACCCATTTAATGCATGAGTTCTTCTGGGGGAAACTGCAGTAGGTAAATTCCAAGGTGGTTATCCATGATCTGGTTTTTCCCCTCGATAACAAAGTTTATATCCATTGATTGCTAATGTTTTGATAATGTTTCCCCCTCAACTGTATTTCTATATTCTTTTAATAAAAAAAATGAAAAAAAAAAAAAGAATATACACTCGAGGGGCTGGAGCGGTGGCTCAGCAGTTAGGGTGCTTGCCTTGCATGCTCCAGTACACGGGCTCAAACCTCAGTACCACATACACAATGAAGTGTCCGAGCAACAAAAGTCCATGAAAAACTAAACAAAATAGATTCTGTCTTTCTCTCTCTCTCTCTCTCACTGTCCCTCTCTCTTTCTTAAAAAAAAAAAAAAAAGAATATATATTCGAGATTTAATACGTTCACAGAATGGGACTGAACCCTTATAAACAAGTAGGAATATTTTCAAAATTTCTTCCTCTTTCCTTATGTTAAAGACAGAGGATTGAGAAAGCCCAGAGTTTCTGTGCATAAAAACTTGCTCCTCCCCCTCCCTTCATTTAGTTCCTTGGTCCTTGACTTGGTGGCACCTAAGAAGTATTGTATATGGGGCTGGAGCGGTGGCTCAGCGGTTACGGCACTTGCCTGGCATGCATGAGGACACGAGGTCAAACCCCAGCACCACATACACAACAAAGTGTTGGAGCAACGAAAGCCACATGAAAAGCTAAAAATAAAAATTGGTTGTCTCTCTCTCTCACTGTACCTTTCTCTTAAAAAAAAAAAGAAAAGCAAAAGAAGTACCGTACAGAATTACATAGCACTGTGAAGACTATTCATGAAAGCAACTTAAAGGACTTACTATGTGCTTTTTTTTTTTTTAAGAGAGAAGGACAGTGAATGAGAGAGAAAGAGACATCAATTTTATTTTTAGTTTTGCATGTGACTTTCGTTGCTCTGACACTTCATTGTGTATGTGGTGCTGGGGTTCGAACTCACATCCTCGTGAATGCCAGGCAAGCACTATAACTACTAAGCTACTGCTCCAGCCACAGACTTACCGTGTTTTAAGAAAGGATTATGGTAATATTGACAGCATAAAGATTTTTGCCATCCATGATTTTGAAACTAGCAGACCACTTCCTTCTCCCTCAAAATCTGCCTGTGTCCTGATTGTACTCAGTGTCCAGGTGCCTGGGCTCCTTATACCGTCACTTGCTCTTATTTTACATTGTGTTTCTCTGGGAAGATAGGTCTCCAGTGACTGAGGTCTTAACTTTTTTTTTTAACTTTTATTGAAATGAAATCCATATAACATCAACTATTTTAAAATGCACAATTTGGTGACATTTAGTATATCCATAATCTTGTGCACCCATCACCTCTATCAAATTCCAAAACATTTTCACCACCCCAAAAGAAAACCTTGAATCCATTAAGTCACCAGGCTGCCCCCTCCCCACCATGGCAGCCACCAAACTGCTTTCTGTCTGTGTTCGCCTATTCTGATATTTCATGTCAACACACATGTGACCCAGCAATCCCCTGCCCAGGTAGATATATACCTGAAAGAATTGAAAGCTGGTATTCAACAGATACTTGTGTACTAGTGTTCACAGAGGTAGGAACTATTCAGTTTTCTGCTTCCCTATGGTAGATAATTCTTCCTTCATCTGAATTGGATGGGTAAAGGGAAAATGTTACAGCGAGGGAGAGAAAAGAGCAGCATCCAGTTACCCCTGTTGGGCTGCTTGCTGATTGATATTACCCAAGTCACCAATTCTGCTGTCCACCAAGGGGAGGGGACAGTGATGGCCTGGGGGACACCCTCAGGAAGCTGGGCGTGCCTGCCACGGAAGCCACAGAAATGGGACCAGGACAGAGTCTTCTAAAGGTGAGTGTTGCCTTCAAGTTTACTATATAGCCAGTGGGATTTCCAGCCTAAGGTAATTGTGTGCCCAAGCACCTTTCTACGGGTAGGGCTGGGTTCTTGCGGTCATTCTGATCATTGCCAGGAATGAGTCCAAGGCTGGCTGGCCCAATGTAAAGCAGGCCTGTTTCTAAATCCTTTCTCAGCTCATTAGTTGAGAAACGTTTTTTATCCCAGCCGTCTGTGGGCTTGGTTGGCACTACGGTCCCAGGTCTGCAGATGAAGAAACTGAAACCGAGGCCTATTCCAATGTTTCCTTCCCTGCTCTCACTTCCGGCAATTATTATAAAGTGCACTCATTATCTTCACAATGGTTTGGAGATTAAAGCTTAATTCAGTTTATTATTTCTGTGGCTTTGTCTAATAACATTTTTACCTGTACCAATGCCACAAGGCTGTGGAGTCAAAAGGCTCCTTTAATCACCAGAGGCTGCAGCTTACATCCTCAACTTTGTTCCTATTGGTCTGGTCAGAGACAGTTTTCCTGAGAACATTTTAATGGGTCACCATGGTTTTCCATGGGGACAGCTGTCTCCAAATCAGGCAAAATGGAACTTTCTTAAGAGAAACCTGACCTGCCGGAGAAATGATCAGGATCAAATTTTAAAATGCAGTAGTTGCTGCTTTGGTTGGAAACAAATGTGAACGAAGCCACCTGTCTTTGGGTAAGATGCCTTAGTGTTCAGTTGGGGACTAGACAGATCTGGGTTCAAATCCTGGCTCTGCCAGTGATTCATGTGTTATGTGGACAAAACTCCAAACTTCCTCAACTTCAATGTGCCTAGCTGTGCAGTAGGACGATGGAATCGGAATTACTATACAACTGTCTGAGATAATCGTTGAGATAAGTTACGGAAGGCCCTAACACAGAATGGGCACTCAGCAAGGACAGCAGCGTTTTCCACTTGGTCTGGGTGTGGCCAAAACGGATCTGGCAATGTGGGGAACTTTTTTAAATCCTACAATGTGTGGCTTTGGTAGCATCAGATCTAATAGAGTTTTTCAGGCCTAAACTCAGCTGTGGTCTGAGGTTGTCTCCCATAATAGTGAGCCCTCCATTCACCAGGTATGTGACTATTTAATAATTTCAAGGCTTTTCCAAGTTAAAGCAATATTTTTAGATCCATAGCTCCTGGAGGGGTAACGGCAGTCAGTGTCCAGAGAAGTCAGAAGGAAGGTAGGTTAGAAAAGGGAGAACAATCTGTTTTTTTCTAGATTGTATTTCGTGGTCTCTTGGTTCTATGTGAGCGAGCCGATCCTGTCCTGTCAGTCATTCAGTGGAGGTCAACCGAGCACCTACTGTGCGGAGACAATTCCATGCCCTCCTTCCACACTTACTCCTGCCTGCTTTCCTTTTCTTTAAAGAAAGATGGAGAGAGAGAGAGAGAGAGAGAGAATCAATTTTATATAGTTTTTCACATGGCTTTCGTTGCTCTGACATGTTGTTGTGTCGGTGGTGCTGGGATTCCAACCTGTGTACTTGTGCATGCCGGGCAAGCACTGTAACCGCTGAGCCACTGCAGACACTCCCTGTCTGCTTTCTGCCTGCTATCATGGGAGGGTCACTATGATGTATGCTATTTGCACCCTAAGAAGAGGAAGGGGCAAGTGGGGTGACTGGAGGGCAATGTGAACCAATTGAGGGTCTGAGAAGGGGCAGTCAGAGAGGTTTAGATAGGAGCTGGGAAACCAGAGAAGGCTGGTGTCTGATTAGTGAAAATCCCTTTGGCCGTGGGGCCTGTGACGCTGACAACCACTTCTGTGGCAGCTCTGACACACAGGCCAAGGTGGTGGGAGTCTAGCTGATAACCCTGGCCCGACAACGCGCCAGCTTCCTAATCAACACTGCCTGTGTCAGGCTGAGGGGACTCTGGAGAGACGTGGCACTGTCACCCAGAGCACAGTCAGACCCCAGGGCAGCATCTGGAAGACATGGAGCAAAGGAAAAGACAAATATAAGGGAGAGTGGAGTTGCTGCCTTCCTGTGGTTGTTTATTACGGCGTAGGAAGGAGCCACGTGTACACCGACTGCTCTGTTAGGCAGAGCCTGCCTGCTCCAATTTCCCCTTTTCCTCTTTCTTTAGCATCCTTCTCCTCAGTTCCCCAACAGCCCAAGAGGAACTCCAACACCAGCAGCATCCTTACCTTCTCAGCATGTGAGAAAGAGCCCGCTAATACCCTCCAGGTAATTTGTTTAATTAAAGCTCAGGACGAATGTTAGCTCCTGGCATAGGCGGAGGAATGGAAAGAAACTGAGGGGTCAAGTGAATTAATTACCCGTAGCCAGGCTGGTAAGCTCTCCTGATTTCTTTTATCCTTTGTAAGTTAAAGAAAAGGAGCAAAAACAGGAACCCATGGCTAGGTGGCCCGCTCTGTCCCCCGGAGCACACGCAGAAGTGGCGGATTTCTTGTGGCGCTGAGCAAGTGTAGTACGTACCATTTCGCATGTTGGATCTCTACTTGATCATACTGCCTTTGTTGTTTTTGCAGTTTTATCTGCAGCCTCACTCCACCAGCTGCTGGAAAACAAGCTTCTGAGACTTTGGAATTGAGTCTCACTGCTACACTCTGATTATTTTTATAGCATCAATCATTTGAAGAGAAGAAATTGGTGATCCAGTGAGGTATGGTGTTTGGCTTTGTGGTACGTTTAATGTTACTCATCTGCGTCTTCGAACATTCAAGGGAAGTGACCAGGCAAACAGCTTGATATGCCCAATGTGTCCCCATCCCCTTTTATCCCAAGAAAACCTGGAGTCTGCCCGTTTTGTTTTGTTTTTAAGAGAGAAGGACAGAGAGAGAGAGAGAGGAGAGAGAGAGAATCAATTTTATTTCGTTTTTCATGTGGCCTTCGTTGCTTGGACACTTCTTTGTGTACGTGGTGCTGGGGTTTGAACCCACATCCTTGCGTGTGCCAGGTAAGTGTTGTAACTGCTGAGCCACCGCTCCAGCCCCTGAGCTACCTGTCTTTTAAATAACAAAACTCTTTTCTGCTTACACTGGCTAAGGGGGCTCTGTTGTATGCAGCTCAGCACCAGCTTAATATAGGTGGTGTCTAATACATTTGCGTATGCGGTGTCTAGCACGCTGGCTGCATTCTTGTTTTGAGGGATGAATGTTTGAATAGAGACATTTTTTCTTCTCTGGGTATGCTCACTATATGAAAAGGGAAGCAAAAAAAAAAATCACTAGCTACTAGCTAGACAAAGAGATAAAGGTCACATGCGATGGCAGGAGAGTGGTGGTATAAAGGTGAGTGTTTCTGGTGCTTTCTGGATACCTGATTCTGAACTATGTCACTCACACACATTCTTTCTCTATCTGTTATTGTTGTTATTTTTGCCCATCCAGGGATTAAACACAGGGTCTCAGGCATCCTAGACAAGTGCTCTACCTCTGAATCACATCCCAGCCCTGCTTATTTCATTTTGAGAGAGGCCCTTGCCAAGTTGCCCAGGCTGGCCCTGAACTTGTGATCCTCCTGCCTCAGTTTCTCTGGTGGCACATGATCTCTTTTAACGCTCATTGTTTTTACTCTCATTTTATAGGCTTAATGACTTGCCTAAGGTCGTGGGGTTATAAGTGGTAGAACTCAATCAAGACACTGAACTAGTCCACTAGCTGAGTGTGACTAACACCCTGAACACTATAAAATTTATCCGCATGTTAATAAACACCAACGAATGCTAGACATTAAATTTTCGAAATTATTGAGGTCAAAGGATTAGAAAAGAGGATAGTGGAAGGACAGGTTAAGAGCCTATAGAAGGAGCTGGAGATGCAGCTCAGTGGTGGAGTGCTTGCCTAGCATGCGTCAGGCTTCAGTCCGATCTCTAGCAATGCAAAATAAATAAAAATTAATTAAGTATTCAATGGATACCTCTAGAGGAGAGATGGTAAGAGCCCCAACAAGTCAAGAGTAGTGAGAATAGGGAGGGCTGAATGTATGTGAGAAATATTTCAGAAACACAAACTCTGTATGCTGTTCAGATGTGGCTGGGTTAGGGGAGTGGCCAAGGCAGGGCCTTGGGCAGTTGGAGGGTCGGCACCATCAGCAAAAATAGGAAAACAGGTGAAGAAACTGGTGACTTACAGAACAATAGCTGGGAGGTCACCCACTCTCCATTTGCCCAGATCGGTGCTCCCCAGGACCCTGGAGCTAGGCCTAGTGCCCCGGGTGCCTTCGCAGCTGTTCACACATGCCTGGAATCCGGCTCAGCACGGGGCGAGGGAGCCCCGAGCCTGGTGTTGCCGCGTATTTAAAATTACTCCAGAGAAGAAAGGCTCTGACTGGGGAAGGCAAACATCCGCGCCTTTTGGTTCAATAATTCAGCACAAAGCCTGTCTTGGCCTCAGAGTTACTGTAACAAGGAGAATTTTTTAAAGTCAAAACCAATCTCTGTGCTAAGTCATGCCTGGGGAAGCTGGAGAGTTGCCAAAAGACAAGAGACGACTCCAGACCTCTTCATAAGCAGGTCCTGAGAGATGCAGGGTGCTGCGATAAAGCTGTCAGTCTGGTCTCAGCAGACAGGCAAGTGACTCATTTGCATATGTCACTTCCTTCAGCTTAATTCAGTCCCTGGGCCCCTAACTCCAAATCCTGTGGGCAAATAAAGCCCAAGCACAAGCTGCTACTACCAGATCCAGGCTGTATTTCTGGGGAGGGGTCTGGTCTCACATCCCTCTTCCTGAGGCTGCTCTGGACCACCTGATAGACAGCTCCTCTGAGGGAGGGCCATTTCAGAGGGCCCAGGGACAGAGGGGTAGGGGCCTCACCATTGGGGATGCTGGGGCTCTGTTAACTCTCTGTTGCCAGCAGAGACTCTGGCGGGGACTGGTTGGCAGCTTTCTCACCAAGCTCCTCTCCCACCGGCCTGGAGGACCAGCCCTGCATGCAGGCTGTTTATGTCCTTGCCCCTCTCTGCTCTGCCTCTGTGTCTCCTTGGAGCCCATTCCACCCTAATTTGTGGCCAATTAATACGTGGAGAATCTGTAAAGAGACCTTGAGGGGAGGCTGGTAGCCCTGCCACCTCTGCAGGTAGAGTATTGCTGTTTGTTCAGTGGCAAGCTGCCTGGGTAGGGCTGGAGCTGGACACTGGGCTAGGCTCCTCCCACCTGGAAGGGTCTGGCCTGGGTGCTCCAGCTGTGCTAGTCTGCTTGGCCTCCCAAGGTGCCATATCCCAACTCATTTATGACACATTAGCAGAGCCAGCAGCTAGCAGAAACTGGGGATAACAAAAATATGCTTTTTTTTTTTTTTCAGACTGTGCCGCCCTATATCAGATGCTGTGCTTGGTGGTGAGGACACAGAATGGATTTCAGCTCCCATCTGCCCCTTCTGTGGGCTTCTTTGTGAAGGCATGGGCGGCCCGGCTGTGGGTGGAGGTCCTGCCATGAGCAGTACCCCAGTGTGTTGTGCTGTGCCAGGTGGCAAGTTCAGCTTTAGAGACCCCTTTGCAATTTCCTCCAGCCCCCACCATTATGTAATTCAAAATAAAAATGATACTGATGCTTTAAAACACAAGTTACACAAATGCTGAAATTAAAATGATTTTACTTGAGATGATTAGTTTGCAAAAATTTGGAGTTCTCACTGAAATAGAATTTTTTCCCCCCAGTTTTGTGGGAGGGGCCTGAGCAGCTAAGACTCTAAGCCAATATTTAGGTTGGGCAGACTGACTTTGTACCTGGGGCCCGTGGATGCTTCCTTACCCTGCAAGCCAGTCTCCCCCTGCCCAGTCCCAGCACCTGTGGCCAGAACCCCTGGTGCCGCCTCCCTTGCAGCCCTGGCTGACCCTCCTGGATTCTAGCGTCCCACTTGAGGAGGCTGCAGACATGGCTATGAGAGCTTGCTTGCCTTCTGCTTTCCCACGCATGCTGCTTCCCTGAGTTTGGAGGAACTTTCTGGACTTACCTGAGGAGAGTCGTTTTGCCTGTGCTTTACGTTTGGACTCCTAATCTTTCCCATTGTGTCCATCCCCTATTCCAGCCTTGCCAAGTGGCCTTCCTCATGCTATTCTGCCTGGATCTGTACCTGTCCATCACATTGGGAGGGTCAGGACAGGGGAGGACATCAAGAGAATTGGGCTTTTTCATGCTAGTTGGTGGTTTTAAAATAAGTCCACACATTACTTAGTACTTCTCCCTTCATGAGGGCGAGTTTGATCCTTCTCCCCGAGAATATGGCTGGACTCATTATGAACACAATGTGGCATCTTCCTTGCTTTCTCTTGGATCACTCACTAGGAGGGAAGCCGGCTGCCATCCTGTGAGGACATTCAAGTAGCCCTGTGGAGAGGTCCATGTGGTGAGCACCCTTGGCCTCCTGTGAACAGCCTGCCCTGGGCAGCCATGTGAGTGAGCTGAATTTTTTTTTTTTTTTTTTTTTTTTTTTGGTGCCAGGGATGGAACCCAGGAGCACTTAATGACTGAGCCACATCCCCAGTGCCCCCCACCCGTGGCTTTAAACTTTTTTAAATTTTGAGACAGGGTCACTAAGTTGCTTAGGGCCTCATGAGGCTGGCTTTGAACTTCCGATCCTCGTGCCTCAGCCTCCTGAGCTGCTGGGATTATTGGCATGTGCCACCACGCTCAACTGGAGTTTAATCTTCATGCTTCTATCTTCGGCCTTTGCTGACCCTTCAGATGACTGTAGCTTCAGTCAACATGGTGAGTCCTACTGATGATGACTCTGAGCCAGAGCCACCCAGCTAAGCAGCTTCCTAATCTCGCACTTGGTGAGATAATAAATGGTTATTTCAAGCTGCTAGGCTTGAGGTAATTTGTTATGCAGCCATAGATAACTAATACAAGCCCCAAAGATGAGACTGGAGAGGGGGGAAGGAGGGGTGTCACAAAACAGCTTTCTATATGAGGAGCTTCCGCATAATTTTGTGCCCTTGGCTTAGAGGAGACCACATTTTAATGATTTGTTTATTTCTATGTCTCCTAGATAAGCCATGGCCCTGGAGAGCAGGCTTTGTGACTTACTCATCTTTGCTTTAGCCAAGTTCTAAAGTTACGGGCTTAAAGGTGCAGGCAATGTAAAATTCTTTAGTTTTCCATTACTCTAGCTAATATCTATTTTGGGTATCTGTTCTGAGGGTGGCAGAAATAGTGAATTCTGGAGCCTTTTACCCTTTAGATCCTGTTTCTTTCAGCTTCTTCCAAGCCCTGTTTGGGCCATAAGAAACATGTCGTGGTCACGGCAGGATGCAGGACATTCTGCCGGGTGTTCTGCGGCCTGTTGGGACTCTAAAAGGCTTGTCACAAAAAGGATTGGCAGGGCTTGACCCTCAGATGACCCACTTGATCCTCTTCCCCAGAAAGTAAGCTCAAAGCCACCTCCTCCCTGCCCTCCCCACAAGCTTCGAACTTGACCAGTGACTCTTCCTTTACCCTTGGTAGCTCACCTCTAACTTCCGAACTTATCGAACTTATCGTTTAGGAGCAGAGACATTTGGGGGCTTAAGGGTGTGTGCGTGCATTTCAAGACTTTCAAGCATTGTTATAATTATAAAACATTTTAACATCCAGAAATCAGAAAACAATGATACCTTTGTACTCACTACCAAGATCAAACAGATATGCACATTCTAAAAGATAACTTCATCACTATAGACAGTGCCAAACACCCCACTTTCCTTCACTCCTCCAAAGTAATGACTACATGGGGCTGTTGTTGTTCATCTGTCCCTTGCTCTCTCAGTTCTTGCTCTGTTGTTGTTATGCATTTTTTTAAGAGAGAAGGACAATGAGAGAGAGAGAGAGAATCAACTTTCATTGAGTTTTTCACATGGCTTTCATTGCTCTGACACTTAGTTGTGTACGAGGGTGCTGGGGTTTGAACCCGTGTACTTGTGCATGCTGGGCAAGCGCCGTAACCACTGAGCCACCACTCCAGCCCCTGTTGTTATGCATTCTAAAGGAGTATATCCTATTGTTATCTACATTTTACATATACTTACTGTATCATACCTATGTATTAATTTGCCACTTTTTTCCTACTCCATATTACGTTTGTTTTCCTCATTTTAAGGCAATAATTGATGTATAGCACAATGCATTCTTTTTTAGTGTACTTATGCAGGTTTTGACAAATGTGTCCATCATGCAGTTATCTCCACAATTAAGATACAGAACAGATTTATCATTCCAAAAAGTCGCAACAAGGACCTTGCTTTTTTACCCGTATATACTAGGCTCTAGCAAACTTGCTTTAGAATCTCAAGAGTGTTTTGTCTGTCTGTCGGTGATGTCATTCTCTGCCTGAAGCAATGAATGCCTGAGAACTGAGGGGGAGGTGGCTGGACGCAGCTGGGAAATTCATAAACAGGAATCTCAGTTCATACCCCCACAATGAAGTCCTAGTGCCCAGCCAACCATGGAGCCACAAGGAAGACTGGTCAACTAGTAAAGGAATGAATGAATGAAGCAATTTATGAGTAGGAAGGTGGGTCGAGGACTGTGGTTTTTTCCATTCTTTCTGAGTACCAAGCATCACCAAAGGGACTTCAGGGTTGGGCCACAGGTCCTTGGTGCTCTTCTTCATGGGGGTGGTAGGGATTCATTTCAACCCAGAGACAGTGTCAGTAAGGGCTCTTTTTTTTTTTTTTTTTTTTTTTAGAAAGAGGGACAGTGAGAGAATCAATTTTATTTACTTTTTCATGTGGCTTTTGTTGCTCCAAGACTTCCTTGTGTTCGTGGTGCTGGGGTTTGAACCCCATGTCCTCATGCATGGCAGGCATGCACCGTACCCGCTGAGCCACTGCTCCAGACCCAATAAAGGACTCTTTTAAACTGTTACCTACAAGACTCAACCTTCTCAGCTAAGCGATCAGTGCTCCTCTCTGCCTTTCCTCAGCAGCCCTAGGACCTGGGTCAGCACCTACAGCTTCCAGATGATACGTGTTTCCAAGAGAAAAATGGATAATGATTGATTAGTGATGTCTGTATGAAGGATGCCCTGAGAGCGCAAGAGAGCAAAAGTCTTACGCATTTCCTAACCCTGACCCGTGCCTTTGGCACCACCACATGACTTCTCTGAGATGTGAGGGACACAGCCCTGCTGTAGTAAAGAATCTCCTTCCAGGAGCCCCACTTTCTGGTGGCATCTCTCAGCTGACTGGCTTAGCAAGGGTCTGGATGCCCCCGTGGTGGTGGCATTCTTGTAGTTACGTTGAGAAGACAGATACCCGCAGTAGGGCTGGCTTACGATGCCTGCAGACCCTCAGTGCTGAAGGCAAATCAACACCATGTCTGAGCTGGCCTTCACTTCTCATTGAGAGTCTTGGCAGTGAGTCCAAGGGCACTTTCATTATTTAGCATCCTGGCTGAGCATGCACTGGTGTGAGGGAGTGAGCCACATGGGTCCTGCCATCTCATTGCTTCCTATGATGAAAGAAGACAGGTCACCTGGCCTTGGGAATTCTAAATTACGATAGGGAAAAGGGCAGTCCCAAGTCAAATCCACTTTCCGCTGCAAGTGCTGACCCTGCTGGGGTGGGCTGTGAGTGGAGGGCTTGTTGACGTTTTTTGCTTCCTGATAACTGCTCACAAGGACAAAAGCAAGGCAGGATCCATAGGGTTTAAAAAAGAATTTGATAAAGCATGCGACAGAGCTCTTTTCCCTGCCCCGAGGGGGACCAGCTCCTGGACAAAGGGTGTGCCTTCACCCTGCAGGGCTGGGAAGAGAGGGCTCCTGGGGCAGGGGACAATTGGGAAACAGCAGTCCAGAAGGCTGAGGAGGGCCAGTCTCTGCTGATTTCCAGCCTTCGCTGCAGATCAAAGCAGCCTTGTTGTGTCCCAATCACATAAATATTGAATAAGGCTGCTGGGAAGGGTAGATACCCTTAGAGGAGTCGGAGAGAGGGGAGGAATACAGTGCAGAGGATGGTAGCAGAAAATGCTGACCCTATGAGCTACAAGCTAATAGAAAAGTCAGCCATGAAAGGATGAGAATGGATCCGATCAGGGGCCGCTTCTATTCTTGGCTTGATTTGCTCATGCACTGTTTTTAAAGTATATTTTGTACAAGAATTTGATGATTGGGATTAATATAACCAGCAGGAAGAAAGCACTCATCCCTTGGTTTGGCTTCCTGACGTTTCCTTCTTCATCTGGAAATACAGGGTATTAACTTGAGCCTCAGGGTCTTGCCTCAGTTTCCCACACTATGGGAGAGCCTTCTATCCCGATCCTGGGACAAACACTCTCAGGGACCTGTTATGGGGAGACCTTTCTCTGAGGCATGCCAGTTGGTTAAGAAGCCTCCCCTGATACCCCACGCCTGGGCCGGGCCCCACTCCCTGCATCCACACATGCCCAGTGCTCACTTGCACCTGAGCGCACAGAACTCTGGCTTAAATGTGTGTCTGTTTCTTCTACTGGGCTACAGTTGCCGGGCAAGCTCAGTGCCTGACTCATTTTACATCCTCAGTCCCTTGATGTGCCCAGGATATAGTAAATACTCAATAAAAAGGTGTAGAATGCGTACATTAAAAAGTGCACAAAGACCCTCTGAGTGGGCCTTGTTGAACAGTTGTTCTTCCAACCAGAAGATTCCTGTTGAGTTCTGTGCTGTGAGGAGCTGGAGCGGGACCCTTGTGCAGGATGAGCCCGCCCTCTGCCACCGAGTGATCCAGTCTGAGTTCTTATTTTGCTTTCTCCAGGCTAATCGACGGCACCATCGAGGAGATGAGGTAGGGGTGCCCCTCTTGCGAGGGCTAAGGCCTGCCTTTCCTTGTCTGCCCTTTTCCTTTCCTAGTGGCGCCCACTGCTCCCCCAACTTGCCTACCCGGAGCGCAGCACAGGCAGGAGGCCAACCATGAAGACTCGAGTCTCTTCCTTGCGGTGTGTGCGTACCCTTGTGGAAAGCGTGCTAGGCCTGTAGCCAGGCCTGTGAAATAGAATGATTTCTGTTGTGTGCTTTAGGGCAAACGCATTTCCTGAGTGTTTTTCTGGAACTTTCAATTTCTCTCACCATCTCTGGCTGCTCTAAGCCCAGATTCTTGGAGGGTTTTATCTTTTTTTTTTTTTTTTTGTACTCCCCCTAATTTATTTTCCTTGCCAAAGCCTGAGACATCTCTCTTTCATGCTCTGCTTTCTGGGTTCTTGGGCGAGCAGGACGCTTTTGGATCAGGGCCTCTAGGTGTCTGGTTGAGACTCCTTGTGCTATCAGCCCCTGGAGCATGCTGCAGGCCCTGTCCTGAGTCTGCTGTGTCCTTAGCTCTCCATCCTCCTCCGTGCTGGAAGCTCTGTCCACTAAGCTCGTTCATTGGGGCCTCACATCCCTCCAGGCTCGCCCTCCGTGAACCCTGCTCTGCAGAAGATTCCTCACCCCACCGCATCACCGCCCGGCCTCACATGAGCCCCCTCCACTCAGGTAGCACCGAACGCCCCCTCTGACCTACACCGCGCCCCAGAGCTTTCCGGGTCTCCCCTTGGTGATTTGGGAAGGAGTCTCCCCTTGGTGATTTGGGAAGGAGTCTACCGGTTTACATCCTCTCTTAATGAGAACGGGTGTCATAGGCCTTGAGAAGGTAGCAGGAATTTACCAGGAGGACAAAGGGGAAACCCTATTCCAGGAAGAGGAATCAATTCAAAGGCCCCAGGGAAGCAAACGAAGTGAGAAAGGGCTTCTGGTGTGAGCGGCAGGGGCAGGGTGGGTATGTGGGGAACTGGGCTGGCCTTGCCTTGAAAAAAACCTTAAGGTGAATCATGGAAACGGGAGAGTTATTCATTAGCTCTGTGTTTATACGAACTGTTTCCCAGCTCACAAAGGGTTGGTCTCGAAATCGGTAAGAACATTGGAGAAAAATGAATAAGAAATTGATTTTAAAAAAATAGTTCAGTTGAAAACAGTGCAAAAGACAAAATCAGAAGTTCACAGAAAAATGCACCTGATTCTTAAACATATACAAAATGTTTGACCTCACTCAGGAAGAGAAAAGCAAATTAATTCTCCATTGAGCTATCATGTTCGCCTCTTATGTTGGCAGAAATCCAAGAAATTGATAGCGCATTGTGTTGACTCAAACATTGCTCTTGGGAGCGCGAAGTAGCACAACTCCAATGGATAGCAATCGGGCAACACCTACCCAAATTGTAAAGGCCCAATTCCTTTGATACAGCAATTGCTTCTGATATTTTACTACCAAGATACTCTGCACAAATATGAAAGAATGTATATTCAGGGTTATTAATTGCAACATTGTTGTAATGGCAAAATATAGGCAACAGCTAAGTGTCCATGTGTAAGGTACCATAAAATAGCTTATGGTCTAACTCTGCAATGGAATACTATGCAACTATGAAAAAGAATGAGGACATGCTTGCTGTACTGACAGAGATAAGTTCCAAGACATTCAAGACTTATCATTAAAAGATTAAGCAAGAGCTAGAGAGGTGGCTCAGTGGTTTCGGCGCTTGCCTGGCAAGCACGAGGACCCGGGTTCAAACCCCAGCACCATGTACACAACTAAGTGTTGGACCAATGAAGGCCATGTGAAAAACTAAATAAAGTTGTTTCTCTCTTTCTCTGTTTCTCTCACTGTCCCTCTCTCTTAAAAAAAAAAAAAAAGATTAAGCAACATGCAGAATAGAGTACATAGTATGCTGCATCTTGTGTAATACAAGACAGGAGAAATAAAAATATGAATTTTTCTTATAAAACTGTCAAGGAACTTGGGATAGATGCAAAAGAGCCTATCAGTGTTTTCCATGTGGAAATGGGAGAGCTATGGGAATCAGACAGGCGTTGGGTGAGAAGAGGGCTTTTCACTGTGAACATTTTCATGGTTTCTTAGATTTTTTGAATCATGAACATTTACCCTAATCAGAACATTACATGAACAAAATTAATTCCTGTGTTTGTAGTCTTTCTTTTAGAAGAGTTCTTCTGTGGTCTGAGTATCCAGAGAGTCCAGCACCTGGTTTTATGACTCACAAACCATCTCTAGTCATCCTCAAGTGTTAAAAATGTTCTCCCCAAGCAAATTCATGAGTCTTTAGAGGATGGCTGTGGTGTGTCAGCCCTGTAAGTCATCACAACTCCCACCGGGTCCAAAATGTCCCTTCCTTCTCTGGGGTCTCCGACGTAGGTTTCTACATTTTCCCGCATGCTGGTCTCCCATGCAAGTCATCCTTCTCAGGTGGTGTCTGTTGGAGAAAGCCAGTGTCTTCCCTTTGTTCTGTAGTCTTTCTTTCTTGGGAATGCTTCCCTACGATGACCTGGCCCAGGAGTCGGGTGAAAACCAGTGTCTCTCCATTCTCTGGGATTATCTTCCAGACCCTGTGCTCTTTGCATAGCAAATGTGGTTGTTCCATTTGGACACCTTCAAAACGCATTTCAAATTACTGGGAGAAAATCCTTCCAACAAGGAGCAGCTGTGCTGGAGGAAGAGCCAGATGCTTGCTCACTAGTTCCTCAGAAGCATGGTGGGAAGTAGAGTGTTGGAGAGTCCCTGGAGGTGAGTGCTACCTACACCTCCACGCACCCTTTGCTGGCCAATGTGATTGCCTGAGACAACAGTGCCTTCTTCACCAGCTGTGTTCATAAATTGCTCTTGTTAGGGCTCCATCAGAAAACTTCTCAGGAGGTCTTTGATCTCCGTGTCCCTTCTCCCATCCTCATTGCTTGTTTGGTGACACCTGTCACTCAGTCTGAGCTCACTTTACCACCGACACTTCTAACAGATGTCGAATGGAAGATTGGAAAGCTTAAATCGAGCCAGCTTGACTCGCTCCTCTGCGCTTCTGCCCTACAGCTGACCTTCGGTACGCGTTGTTAGTTTGAGCATAGCCAACTTCACCCCCAGGATGGAAGAGGTCTGCGTCTATGATTACACACGTGAACTCCTGACCAGCTATAAACTTCTAGAGTACAGGGACCACCTGTCCGCCGTCTTTCTTCACCCCACAGCCACTAACACAGAGATGCCCCTTTGCTTATTGAATAAATGAATGAATGAAGGATTGATGAGCTCTCTAACACTGTGCACTTAAATCCAGTAGAAATTCCTGTGATGATGGAGACACACCGTAGCTGTGTTGCTCCGTACTGCACCACTACGCACATGCGGGTCCTAAGCTCTGCTCTCCAAAGGTTTCACTAAGGTTTTACTTTTAATTGATTTTATTGTGGTCACATTTTTAAGTGGTTACCATGTTGAATGGTGTAGATTTAGATTATTGGCTTTATAACTTGATTATCTACATTGATAAACTGTGTAAACTTCCCACGATAATTCTTGTTTCACAAGGCCCAGAAACTCTCGACACACTTTGGAAGTGTATTAGCACTTTTTTTTTTTTCTTTTTGGGAAAGGCAAGGTCCACGGTCACCACAGGTGAACAGAGGCCAGAAGGAAGGAGAGTGAATAGAGGTTGATTCTGTTTGCTTTTTCCTGAGCAAGGCTTCATCCCCTGGGAGTGAAAACAGTCAGCCTCTTGGTGTGTGACTCACCAAGAGCCACCCCCTGCAACTGCTCCAAGCCCCACTCCAGCCAGCAGGCAGGCAGAGTCGGGGCTGAGGCACAGCAGCAGGTGGTGACTCACCAGCCGTTTCTCAGAACAGGTGTTCTCTGGGGAGACTGCGGGGAGGGTGCCCCACCCAACCTGCAACGTGCAGGGTGACTACGTCCAACGACAGGCACGAGGTTCATTCGTGCTCAGGAATGTGCGAGTGTGGAGCTACCAGGGACTTGTGTCTGGAGACCCTGTGAGGAATTAGACTGAGGTTTCACACCCTGGAGAATTCCCTTGGGGCACATCAGAGCCCAACATTAGGCGTTAAATCCAGCCACTGGCCCATCTGGTCACACGGGGAGAAGGACTGTGGGGGAGTAGTCCTTCATGCGTGTCCACATGCAGGCATGGAATCCTCCACGTGTCTTCTGCTTGACGGCACAGGACACAACGTCAACACCCACAGCCGACAGTTGCTCCTTGCTGCTGAACAAAGGCGGTTTCCGCTGGCTTTCTGAGTTAGACAGGGTGCTCCAGGAAAGCTCCCAGGAGACCAGGCCACTGTGCCAGAGCTGCCAGAACTTCCAGTGTCCCTGGCTCTCATTCCTCAGCGATGCAGCAACAGGCACACACCACCTCATGTGCCCAAGTTCCGTGCCACGGTACCCCCTTTGGAGTGGCCCAACCTGTTTGCCACTTCTTCTGAAGACAGAAGGCTGCAGCCTGGGTCCCTGACGCAGCAGAATTTGCAGGGTGCCTGAGGCCCAGGCCGCGTCTGGGAGCTGTCTTCTGTTGGTGGTGAGCCATCTTCCGGAGCCTGGCGTTGTCTGGACACATCCAGCACACCCTAGAGGCCCCGCAGGCAGGGCGGGTGGAGCCTTGCTGCACAGGACACGCGGGAGACGGACGCTCCGATGGCCAGTGGACAAATGGTGCTGCACTGGGCCCAGGGCAGCGCAAAGGCAGCTGCTCCCCTCCTCCTGCGCTCACTGCCGCTGTCCTCCCAGCCATGTCCTCATAAGCTTTGGGGCAGCAGCCAGTCTAGGCTTGGAGAAGAACCTGGGGACCAGGCAACCAATCACAGCAAGAATAAGACCACGGAAGTCTAGTGTCATTTATCATCTGGGCTGTCCTCCTTGACAATTCCTCCAGCTGTGTCTGAAATCTGGTGGCTTCCATCTCCCTACTTTTTTAGAGCCGTTCATCATGGGACTGTTTCTGTGTCAAGGGTGACTGAAAGGGCCAGTGAAAGCAGGTCACCTTGACTGTCCGCAGGACTCCTTTCAGGTTTCTTAGAGAAGGTTTCTTCTCAGCCCACAGTGTGGGGCTCTTTCTTGGGATGCTGAAGGTTAATACCTGCAGAAATTCTTCCTTAGATAAGGATCATATATGTGCAGCATAGACACAGACTTTCAGATTTTGATGGCTGCAAGAGATTCTAAAGGTAATACCTTCATTTTATTTTATTTATTAGAGCACTATAGTTATATAGTAGCTGGGGTCATCAGACCTTCATTTTATTCATTTATTTTTATATTTTGGGGATTGAACCCAGGGGCACTTGACCACAGACCACATCCCCAGCCCTTTTTATATCTTATTTTGACACAGAGTCTCACTAAGTTGGTCACAGGGTCTCGCTAAATTGCTGAGGCTGGCTTTGAACTTGTGATCCTCCTGCTTCAGCCTCCCCGAGTTGCTGGGATTACAGACGTGAGCCACTGCACGCTGCCAGACCTTCATTTTATTTTATTTTATTTTATTTTATTTTAAAGAGAGAAGGACAGTGAGAGAGAGAGAGAGAGAGAGAGACAGAATCAATTTTTATTGAGTATTTCACGTGGCTTTCGTTGCTCTGACACAGTTGTGCACGTGGGTGCTGGGGTTTGAACCCGTGTACTCGCACATGCCGGGCAAGCGCCGTAACCTCCGAGCCACTGCACCAGCCCCCAGACCTTCATTTTTAAATGTGAAGAAAACAATGCTGAAATATAATTTGGCCAAAGTCACTCAGCCCGTAGGCAGAGCTGGAAACTTGAGTAGACAGGTGACCACGGCAATATGTTGAGATTGGTTCCCAGTGGGACCTGGAACTTCCCATGGACTTCTTCTCACTTACAAAAAGAGATGTAGAGCCCGAGTTATTTTGGTTAATATTTCCCCTTTGCCCCAGCATCAGATACCCTACATTGTATCATCTATTAAGCGGGATGATCGCCTGTCCCCACTTTTAGGATAAAATGCTTTACTCCTTCTTTTCTCCTAGATTGCACAAAGTGAATCAATGTAACTGGATCATGTGATTGATTTAACCGGTCATAGGAGGAGACTCAAGTGAAATTCTTGCTGCCAGAACAGGCAAGTCATCTCTGCATCTCCGGCACTCTGGACGGTTCCGTATGTCAAAGATGCTGAGACCTCTTGGGATAAGTCTTTTCCAGGGCTGACCCAGGAAGAAAGCTTGCTCTTCTTTTTTCCATGATAATGTGCCTGTCAGGTGCCAGGAGATGGTACTGAGGCGGTATTTTGTGACTGATGTAGGTTTTGGTCAGAAGAACTCTTTTTTCCCCCACCTTTTCTATTGGTGCATTATAGTTGTACATAATGATGGGGTTTGTTGTTACACATTCATGCATGCACACAATATAATAATATAATTTGGCCAATGTCCCCCTCCATCACTTCCCCTGGATGAACTCTTTTGACCTGATAAGAGGTGTCCAGAGCCTTGTCACCATGGAATAGGATACATCATGAGACGAGTGACGCTTCCACATTTTTTTTTTTTGTAAGCCAATGAGTCTTTTCCTCTGCCTTATTCTGGAAACACAAGGGCCAGAATAGGGCC
The DNA here is from genome assembly GCA_004027875.1 of Aplodontia rufa. Taxonomy (NCBI): domain Eukaryota; kingdom Metazoa; phylum Chordata; class Mammalia; order Rodentia; family Aplodontiidae; genus Aplodontia; species Aplodontia rufa. The sequence continues at coordinate 36,313 of PVKS010011697.1, read as the reverse complement.
TCTCAAAGTAGGGTCTGTTACAAGAATCAGTGAACGCTGTCCACAGGCTTTTCATAGAAAGTTTCCTGATTGTCCCGCTGGAGGTCAGTCTGCCGGGGGCCAGTCCCAGCTGAACTTGGGTCCCCGAAGGAGGAGTGGAGTCGGTGGTATGGAGGAATGGCTGGAACCTCCAGGGCAAGTTGCAAGCAGACACAGTTCCCTGCTTGAGCAAAATGCCGTCTGTTCTTTATTGTTGAACATTTTTATACAGGTGCACAAACAATCCTTTCATTATCAGCTTCATTATACAATTCTCTTTTCAGTTTCCCAGTAAACTTAAAGCATCAACCATTAGTACAATTCATGCCCTCGACTTCCCCACCATAATGACCATATTGTTTAAACCCGCTTTTACAAAGGACAGAGACCATACACTTCCCAAATTCCGTCACCCTAAATTCCTTTAGATGTTTCTGCAAACCATTACCTCACTAGATAAGAGAGGTGCTTAAAGGTCACTGCACTGCATTGGTCTAGCTGCCCTATCTTAGCATAAATGAAAAGTTTCTTATTTAGTTAGACTATGATATAGGCTATTACAATTTCTATATCTAAAAACTATTTTGTTATAGTAACCTTACTAGATAGTCCATAGCTATCCCAGGTTCTATAAATGTTAATCCTATAAAGTTATCTGTGCATCCTAACCTATGGGCTAAAAAGTTAAAGCCTAACCTCTGCAAAGACAAAAAGGGTAAACATGTCTTATTTATTGCTAGGGAGTTAAAGCTCATCTTCTTAACAACAGGAAAGGTAAACACGCCTTTCTCACTCAAAGTTCACAATACAATGTGAGCGCTCAGGATGGTATTGGTAAATGTTTCATGTATATTGTTTCTTTGTTCCTTAGTTCTAATTATTTTGCTTTCTATATCCAATTTTGTTTTAAAGTCAGTATAGCTTTGTTTTCCATGATTTCTATATGTGTTATAGCAAGTATCCTTCTCAACAATCTGCAACAGTTGTCTAAGCAATAGAATTCTCATAACAATCACAGAGTTTCAGTATGAGCAAATCCACAATCCATATAATTATTAAAACACAGCCAATTCCTAGAAGGGATGGTTTTGGCAGTCTCCAGGACTGGCTTTGCCTAGCCTATCCCCAAGCCTGAACTTTGTCAGACAGAACTTCGGTGGACATTGCCTCCTACATCAGTCCAGTCCTGTTTATGAAAGAGATGCTAGTTAAGAATGTGGCTATCATTTATCCTCAGCGTCAGGTCTGTTCTGTGGTTGGAATCCACTTTTCTGGAGATGTCAGGGGTATAAACTGGTAATTGGGCTGATGGTGTATGTATCCTACGATCTAACACTGTGTACACACCATTTGGTAAAATGCGCTTTTTTTCCCCATTTGTTCAACATAGTCTTACATTTAGGAGGGAATCATTGCCATATAATCATGATCACATGCATATTGACAGAGCAAGCCAAAGCTGATGCCAGACCATGGTCTCCCTGCTTTGGGTTCCCCCGAATCCCGTGTTTCCCCCTGCTTCCACCGCCCTTGTTAGTTGGGCTTCTCATGGAATTCGAAGGTTCCCCACTGGGTAGATAACCCCCCTACTCCCACCCTCCATCTGCCTTGATGACCCTCCTATTCCTTCCCCACCTCACTCCCCTCCCTTCATCCCCCAGCATCATAGGCAAGGTTCCCCTTGCTCATGTAATAGGTAAATTTTTAAAATGAGACTTTACATTCATTGAGCCCAAACAATGCAGTTTATATTTTTTTGATCCATCTTTTAGTACATTGCCTGAATACACTCAAATGGTAAACAAATTGATTTGAGTTTTTAAAGGCTTAAATATATACATATTACTGTATATAGCGTACACATCCATAGTAAATAGCGTCATTTATGTTGGAAGTGAGGAAACTGAATAGTTTTTCACAAAAAGAAATCATTTTGGTAGGAGAATGACTCAAAAATCCAAAAATGTTCAATAGTGGCCCTCAAACAACTTGCTAGTGAATGCTGCCGAGGGCAATCAGCTCAGAAGGCTTGAACTTGGCATTCATAGCTGTGGGAAGAGAGACGACATCTCTGAAAAATTAAAACACAGTGTTGAGAAGGGCCACAGGTATCACCCACATTCCCCGAGCAGACGGTTTCTTACCCTAGTAAGTGTTGGGAGGATAAAGTAGGCATATGTCTAATTTGGACAGGAAAGAAATAAACCTTGCGAATGCTGCTCCTGAGCTGGAAAGCTGGAGCTGAGCTGTGACCAAGGCCACTGTGAAGCCTCCTTTGAAGGGGCTTTTCACATACTTGAGGCCTGACAGGAGGGGAAGCTTAGTCCCCCAGAAACCATGCAACCTGTGGACACCTGCCAATGGGAGACAGCACCTGGCTCCTGCTCCCTTAGTCGAGTCAAAGGCCGAGTGGTGCCTGCCCATTTTGTTTTAATTTTCTAACATAGTGAAGACTTATGCAGTCCCTGCAGTGTGGTGTGATTTTTCAGCTGCCAGAACAGGAGACAAGGTCTCCAGCTCTGGAAAGGAGCATTTTGCTAGGGGACTATGAGCAAGAGTCGCTATCATTTTTAAGTCCAAATTGCTCAGTTCTGGAAGGTTCTGTCAGGGCAGGAGGCTGAGGAAGGTTGAAGGGAGGAATTGTTTTACTCTCTTGGGCACTGGTAACAGATTGAGTATCAGCCTAACATGTGCACTTCAGCCACTCCAATATTAGTCCAAGGTTGCTTATTTCCAGTTTGAAGTAACATGATCTAAGTTGTTGCCTGAAATTTTTCAGAGGCATTTTGGACTTTGGCCGCACTTTGAGGCAGGCACTTGGGAAAACGTTGTTAGTTTTGGAAACTGTTCCTTCTGCAAGATCCTCACAGTCTGGAGAGGTTAATCCATTTCTCAGGCTCCTCTTTGGGTCGGGAGACTTTGGGACCCCCGAATCTGCTTTGGTCTTGGTTCCTGGTTGAAGTCCACAGAACTCTCCACATTTACTTTTCTGAAAGACTCTCCCAATTCTGGAGAGAACAACAAGAACAACAACAACAATAAATAAACCCCAAACATAAACACACATGTGGGGTTAGATTTCTGTTTTTGGATGCTGCTTTGAGGACAGTAGTAGTATGTATGTTCCTTAAAAATGTGCCCTTCTGGGCTGGAGGGGTGACTTGGCACTTATGGTGCTCCCCTGGCATGTTCGTGGACCCAGGTTCAAACCCCAGCATCATGTACACAACGAAGTGTTGGAGCAACGAGAGTCACATGAAGAACCAGATAAAATTGATTCTTCCTTTCTCTCTCTCTCTCTCTCACTGTCCCTCTCCCTCCCTCTCTCCCCCTTCCCTCTCTCAAAAAAAAAAAAAAAAGTTGTCCCTGAGCTGGGGGCATGGCTCAGTGGTTGAGTGTGGGTTGAGTGAGGCCCTGGGTTCAATCCCCAGCATCACCAAAAATAAAAATAAATAAAGAGAGAGAGAGAAAGGTGCTCCCCTGACTAGCATTTTCAGTAGTCGTGCCAACTTTAACATGAGAGTTGATGTTTGAAATACTGAATGTTTGTAGGCTGTGGCTACCTCCATCCAAGATCAGAGTGGATGGACCCTGAAAAACGTGCACTCATGGGCATGCTGCTTTCTGTATGGGGGGGCTCCACAAAGAAATGGAGAGCTGGAGCTCCCCTAAAACCTCCTTTCCTGTCCTTCCCAAGCCTGGCTGGAGGAATTGTGTCACTGTAGATTCAGGTGGCACACACTTGACTGAACTGATCTGGATAAGATCAAAAGTGGAGGGGACTTTGTCATTTCCATAAGCAGACTCAGAGTTCCCTGGTGCCCACTGAGGAGGGTTCAATGGAGGCTGGTGACTTTCTAGGAGCATCTCTTGCAAAGTTTAAACATCTGGTGGGCACTGGAAATGTACTCAGTTCGAGTGGCACTGGGAACGTCCCTGGAGACCCATTGATGAACTTCAAAATAAACCTCCAAAATGTATATGCTTAATGTTTAACAGTTGGCTGTCAGGGTACTAGTAAATTGGTATTATTGACCAATTTCTGTGGTGTAAACCCTCCTAATACTTCAGATTCAAATCTCACAATATGAAGTCAATTGGCTTGCAGATTTCCTGAAAATCACCCAAGGGGTTTCACGGGGGAAAATGGAGCTTAAGCTCACCACTGACTCTAGTCCAAGCTGGTACTATTTAAACTGACCCCCAAGACACAGGACATTGGCTCTGGAGTCAGACAGACCCAGGGAGGACTTCTAGCACATTCTAATTCTCCTCTTTGTGTCTCACGAGACTCGAATAAAGCTGGCCTGTATATGGGAGCCATCGTGGTGGAGGGGCAAGCTCCCTGCACTGAGGATCAATCGCTAATCATGACTCAGTGTAAGGAAAAGGGAAGTGGAAATTTCATCACGCACATCTTTGTTAAGTATTTTCTGTGTATCACAATCAGTTCTAGGAGCCAGGAGAGACTCTGGGGGGAACATGACCTGTCTTCCTAGAGCTCCCAATCTGAGTGGAGAGACACTTAGGCCGCCCACCAGCAGCAGAACAGAGCAACATGGAAAATACCTTGGAGGACCTGATCCAACAAAGTGCTGAGGGAGGCAGGCAGAGGAGAACTGATCAATACAGACTCACGGGTTTGGGAAAGGCATCATGCATCTGATGAAGGGATGTGAATCTTCTAGGTCACACACACACAGGAGCATCGTAAACTCTGATTCAAATCTAGGGTCCTTTCCACCCTAAGAACTTTATGTACTGAGGCATGGAGAAATCTAGTACAGGCTTGATGAGTTACCACTACAATCATCTGCAAAATGGAGGAGAAAATGCCAAGGGCCTGTGGTAGTAGGTAGAGGATCTGCCTGATGGGCCTGGTGGGCTGTCCTAGCTGCCTGAAACCTGGGTACAGTTCCTACTGTCCATCTCACTGGAGCTGGTGGCCATGGCACTCCAATCCCAGAGGCTAGTGGGGAGGAGTAGACAGGGCGGAGTGGAGTGGGGCACCTGGGGGGTGGTTCCCAATCCAGGAAGGGTACAGAAGTAAGTGTGCATTTTTGTAGGGTCCTGTGAACTTTGTTGATGTGCTTGCTGCAAGCCAGTGCCCTCCAGCAGGGATGTGTTGGAGGATGGGCTCCCGCAGGGAGGACTGAGACACCAGGCAAATTGGCAAGGCCCTCTCCAGCGTTTGTAGGGGAGCCAGTATGCCCTGTGCCTGATGGGTGGGAGCTGTTCCTAGGCCGTGCGAGGGGGTGGGAAGGAGGGGGGAAATGAAAACATCTGATTATTGGAGCCCAAGTCCAGGACCTCCAAGTGAAGTCCCTGCAAAGCCACGGGAGCCATCCTCATCCTCATCCTGAGATTAGGGGAGCACTGGCAGTTTGCACCCTGGGAATTCTCCCCAATCTTCCCACGTGGCAAGAAGAGATGCTGGGCAAAACCTGTGTGTCCGCCCATCTGCTGCCTGGGAGAGGCTTCTGCTCTCGCCAAGCAGCCCTCCTGGCTCATGGAGCCCTGGAAGTGTGTGTGGGAGCAGGGCAGGGAGGGACACCAAGGAGGACCTTTCCAGTTCTGATTGAATGAGGAGGGGACATCTGTTCAGGGGTGAGAGGAAGAGTAAGAGGGTGCTAGAGCAAGGGTAATTGTTAACTGCTTCATCTAGCTGGCTCACACTCAGGCCAGGAAGAAAGGATCTGTAAGCTGTGTAGTGTGTGTGTGTGTGTGTGTGTGTGTGTGTGTGTGTCAGAGTGGGGGAGAGAGACAGAGACAGAGGTGGTGGTGGGGGAGAGATCATGAGAAAGCAGCTTGAGAAAACAGGGGTTATTTATCTTTAGCAGTCTTTATACTAATCTAAAGTGATTCAATTCACTTTACAAATAAATGTTTGTCAAATCTGATTTACTTATAAATTGTAATGCTGACTTCTCTTTTTCTGTGTTTGTTGGTTTGTTTAAGAGATATTAAGGAATGAAAACATTTGCTGGAACAAACAGTCTCCCCTCCCTTCCCATTGCTCCCCTTCAAAAAAAAAAAAAAAAGAAGAAAGAAAAATATTTTCCAAGAAAAATGGTGTTTCTTCCTTCCTTCCCACACCCCACTACTCTTCATTTTAATTACTTTCTCTCCCTTCCTTATTTCCTCCTAATCATGCACCTATTCAACCAATCAGCCAGTTGGTTAGCTGACATACATATTAGAGGCACACGTATGCCGAGCGTTAGTATGTATAGGTGGAAAATAGTAAATAAGCAAATCTGTTTTGATTTTTTATTTTTATTTTTTTTGGTACTGGTGATTGATCTCAGGGGTGCTTTGCCGCTAAGCCACACCCCCAGTCTTTTTTTTATTTCTTTAATTTTGAGACAGGGTCTCATTACATTGCCCAGACTGGCCTGGAACTCACAATCCTCCTCCTGCCTTAACCTCCTGAGTCACCGGGCCTACAGGTACGCACCATAGCAACTGGTAAATAAGCAGATTTTAATTTTCATTTAGTTTAAGAAGGAATTTTCTAACAATTAATTTCACTCACAAGAGGAATGCATTCTACTGGGGGAATGTCTGATTATTAGAGCTAGCAAAACAGGCTGAGATGCTCATGGACAATTCTTGCACCGTGCTGGGCTTGGCCCAGGTGACACCTAGGGTTGTTCCTACTGCCGAGATTCCATGATTTTGTTGCTGTGTTTTTTAATGTAATTGAAGAGACACCAAGGAAGGACTGTGGTCCCTAAATTAGGTTTTATGACCCTAACTCCTAAGCGATCAGTCCCAATAAAGTAAAAGTCAGGCTCCAATTCATGCTAAGCTCAGTTTTCTCTCCAGCATTTGATTACTTGGAAACTGGCTGGACAGCACTGGAGGAATTAAGGGCACATAAAGTCTCCAGCCTGGCCACAGACTTTGTGGAGAGGAAGCAGGGCCTATGATGTTGTTCCTTGCACCGTTTCCAGGACTTGGCATGGGTGATCCCCAACATGGGTTCGGGTACTCATTCAGAACCAGAACCGAAGGTAATGATTGATGATGAAGGATAGGACAAAAAGGCAGAAAGCTGAACCAACACAATGCTGCAATAGGAGATCTGGCAGTGTCCCCAAATGACACTGGGCAGAGCGAAGTGGAGGTTTTACTTGGGGGGTCACTCAGTTTGCTCTAATGAGCTTGTCATGAGCATGCCTACCATGCACTCTGGGGCTAGTAGCTGAGCTGCCTGATGACATCCGCCATGCCCTGCAGCCCTGCCGGTGCGGCGGTGGGGAACAGCCCTCCCGTTTCCAGGAGTGCAGCACGCAGGGTGGGAAGAATCTCTTACTGCGGCCTGCAGGGCCTTCCCCTTGCCTGGGTTCCATTCCTATCAGAAAAGGCCAGATTCTTGTCTCAAGTCCCCTTGAAGAACAGGGAGAATACTAAGTTCTGACTAATAATCCTTCCAAAAATGAACAAATTCTCTGCAGAGCCCACCCTCCTCTTGACTTCTGTCTGCTAAGTATAAGTATAGCCTCTCTGGTCGGAGGCCACCCTTCTCTGCTGCAGGGATCTTGCAGCGAAGTGTCTGTCAAAGGCCTGTTTTTACAGAAGGGACCTGCCTGTTGTGGGTGATGAGGTAATTTCTTCTTCCCTGCTGGTATCCAAGGAGAAAAAAGAAGAGCAAAACAAGGTGTGTTAATAAAGGCTGAGTCTCAGGGAGGTTGCTCTTATTAAAGGAACCTCAAGGAAAGTCACTGCTGGGCCGAAAGCAAATCTTTATCAAGGGTTTTATTTTAGAAAATTCAGCAAAGGAGACAGAGAGAGGTGGGGGAAGGGAGAGAGAGAGCACGAGTGAGCTCAAGGTCAGGAGTCAGGAAGAGGCAAGCAGAGAGGGGGTGAGATGAAGAGAGGCGGAAGTGTCCACAATACAGCAGTCACAAAGTCGGGCTCAGTTTGATTTCCGGAAAGATGTTTTCTGTTAAGGGTCGGTGCAATGCAAGAGAGAAATCGTGTCTGTCTGTCTTGAGACATGCATTTGCTCCTGCAGCTGTTTGCTGAGATTGTCCTTTTCTGCCTCTCCGTATCTCCTCTGTTCTAAAGGGCTCAGTTCAAATGCCCCCTTCTCCCTCAAGCCTTCTTTGGCATCCCTGGTTACATGTATAATTATTTCACCTTCTGCAGGTCAATAGTACTTATTTTTTCTCATTTGCATTTGAAAATTTCTCTAATTCTTGTAAAATACTCCTAACACAAAATTTACTACTTTGACCTTTTCTTGAAGACTGCATCTCAGCAGTGTTGAATACATTCATGTCGCTGTGCAGTCAAGTTCTGAAATTCTTTCATCTTGAAAAATGGAAACTCTCCCTCCTCATCATTTCCCGGGTGCTCCTCCCCTCTGCCCTGGTGTCCACCATGCTGTTTTCTGTCGCTATGTTGGACTGCTCCAGGTACCTTGTAAGCGGAGTCACACAGCAGTTGTCTTTGTGACTGACTTATTGCACTTAGCATAATGTCCCTAAGGTCTAACCACACTGTAGATGTATCAGAATTTCCTTTCTGTTTAAGTATTGAAATTTTGATTTAATTTTCTATTGTCATTTATAAGATGCTGTCTTATTTTTAAGTTGAGTGTGCACATTGTATTTTTTCCTATACACTTCTAAATGCCTTGAGAGCAGGCCCTGAGATTCCCTGTTGAGTCTCCCGTGTCAGAGAGTTTGTGCCAACTATATAGGTACTGAAAGGGTCAAAAGGTGATTGCTACCGCATTGCCTCAACTGGGCTCTAGCCCACTGTGTCCCTCCCCAGCTGTACCCCAAAGGACTCAAAAGCAGTTTAAACCAGTCCATGTCACCAAGGTGGGGTGAGCCGAAAGAGATTGGCCCATCTTCCTCCCTAGCAGCCTTGAACAAGTCCCTCATCTTCTCCTGGCTTGAGCCTTCTGCTTCATGAAACATCTCCTGGAAAGCTGACCCGATCTTAAAAGAGCAACATAAATCCAAGATGGAAAGAGTGAGGAGGGAGGGAGATGGTTCATACAAGAACAGAAGCTGGCATTTAGATTTTCCATCCTGTTAACTTTCTGGTTGTGAATGGCTTTATTTTTAGTAGGTATCTTCTGATAAAGGTGGGGCTGGTAATAGGGGACAAGAGACTTGTTTTTAATTGTGCTAAGCATCCTTGCTGTGGTTTGAATGTGTCCTCAAAGTCCATGGGTTGGAAACTTAATTCCCACTGCAATAGTATCAAGAGGTGGGATATTAGTCACCAGGGCTCTGCCTTCAAGAATGGATTAATACTATTATGGGGGAGTGGCTCCTGATAAAAAGATGATTTCAGCCTCCTCTCTCTCTCTCCCCTACTTTCTCTCTCTCCCTCTCTCTCTTTCCCACTTCATCTCATGTTCTCTTGCCCCTCTGCTCCCTGCCATGAGATAATGTAAAAAAATAAATAAATAAAAAAGCCCTCACAGATGCATGCCCCTTGACTTGAACTTTTCAGCCTCCAGAACTGTAAGAAATATGTCCCTGGCAGGGCGTGGTGGTGCACACCTGTTATCCCAGCTGCTCAGGGGAATGAGGCAAGAGGATTGCAAGTTCTAGACCAGACTCAGCAACTTAGCCAGGCCCTGTCTCAAAAGAAAAAAATTAGAAGGGTTAGGAATGCAGCTCACTCCTGGATTTGATGCACTGCAAAAAGGAGAGAGAGAGAGAGAGAAACGGAGGGAGAGGGAGGGAGAGAGAAGAAATATATCTCTGTCCTTTACAAATTAATCTGGTCTCAGATACTTTGTTGTAGCAGCACAAAAGGGACTAGCATTTTTTATTTTTTAAAAAAATAGGTAGCATTAATCCTTTTCTCACCCTCCCAAGTTGCTCCCATAGAAGATTTGCTTATTGTGCAACTCAGGAACAATAAGGGAAGACTTGCTAAAATTTGGCTTAGGAGGATCTTGGAGAACTAAATGTAACTTCATGCTTGGTCTGTAATAGCTATTTTTGGAGTTACTTTAGTTAGCTTGGCTCATAACCCTCCTGTTCCCTTTGTTCTTCCACAATCATTTTTAAAGGGAATTATGGAGTGAACACAGCCATCGAGTCAAGCACCTGTATCCTTTTAGAGGTGTGACCTAGGGCAGCCATTTCACCTCACTGAACCTCAGGTGAAAATGCAGAAAATATCACCTTCCCACCAGGCTTTTCTGAGGATTCAATGAGATCATGTATATTCTCTGCTCAGGGCAGTGTCTGGCAAACTGCGAGTGAATGATGTGTGTGGATTTCTTTCCCTTCCCCTCCTGGGTTGACTTGATGCCCCTGTGCTGTGGACCGTGGTCAGAATGGCTTCATCTGGATCGAGTCCACATGCATATTTGTGGTGCTGGCTTGTGTCTTCCCTCGTTTCCCATAACCCCCATGGTTGTTTATCTTTTGGTGACAACTAGACCTATTAGAGAACAGTATTCTGGTATGGAATAAGGCCTTTTCAGATCCAAGGAAGTCTTGTTGGAAGATGGAATTTTTGAATTCATAAGAGAATTCATAGAAGAACAAACCACCCACAGTTAGATTTTTCTCCCAAATACCATATTTCCATGCTGAGCAGATGGCTCTTGGCTACATGTGTGTGTTAGCTTTCTGTAGCTATGACAAAATACCTGATACAATCAATTTATAAGAAGGAAAAATTAATATCGACTGATGGTTTTAGAGGTTCCAGGCCATGGTCACTTAGCCCCATTGCTTTGGGCCTGTGTCAAGGCAGAACATCATGGTGGGGAGTGGGTGGTGAAGCAAAACTGGTCACTTCATGGTTGTCAGAAAGCAAAAAAAGAGCGAGAAGGGCCAGGGTCCCAATATGTTCTTCAAGTGCATGTCCTCAATGGCCTAACTTCCTTCCATTAGGCCCCATCTCCTAAAGGTTCCATCATCTTCCAATAGTGACACAGGCTGGTGACCATGGCCTTTGGGGGACACTTCAGATCCAAACCATAATACTGTATGTTATTTGGGCTCAGTCTTTGGAGCTCATTTTTTTATCCTCATCGCCTTGATTAGATGAGGCCTAATCAGGGGTAGGTTCCCAGCCAGCCCAACACAAGCAAAGAGATGAAGGCAGTTCCTGCCACAATCTAGTGCCTCATTGATTCGGGATGTTGCAAACTGAAAGCCTGCTTGTCTATTCTCCTTCTTGGACTTCAGAGAAGGAAGTAACTACTTTCTGCAAGGAGATGATTTGCAAAACTTTCATGGAGGTAGCATTTAAATCTGGCCTGACAGGATGGTTTGGAGTGGGAAATGTAAATATCTGGAGGAAGCTTTCCTGGAAGTAGGAATAGCAGCAGCAAAATATAGAAATGGAAACTGGTAGTGCCATTAAGGTGAAAAGTTTGGGGAATAAGATACAAAATTGGAATAATAAAAATAGATAGCATTGAATACTGCGCTAGGTGGTCTCTAAGATGGTCCCCGGGGGGTCCTTTGCCTCCTCCTCTTTGTACCCATACTCTTTGAGTGTGGGCTTCTGATGCATAAGGTGTATCAGCAGCAGTGGGATTTCCCTTCTGAGATTAGGTTATAAAAGGAATATTACTTCCTTCTTGGCATTTGCTCTTTTGCTCTCTTGTGAAGCAGCTCTGTGTAGAAGACTACATGGTGAAGGACTGTTTAATTGCAATCATAGATAGATATCGAGTCAGAAACGTCCGGTTAAGGTGTTCACAGATCCCTGATCCATAGACTCTTGGGTAATAATTGTTGTTCTAAGCCACTAAATGTAGGGGTAACTTGTTATGTAGCATGGTGTCAGACACTGCTATAAGTACTTCATGTATCTGATATTTAATGAATAGCATTAGATGGTATTATTATTTCAATTATTTTCAACTGAGAAAACTAAGATTTAGGCATCCACCAAATACCTGTTCCATATCTAATAAGTGGAGAAGCTGTGATTCAACTCCAGGTAGTCATACCTTGTACTTGTAACTGGAATACTGTATACTCTAAAGGACCCCTATAGGCTACAGTTAGACCCACTCCTGATGCCCTTCTGTCCCACCTCCCTGAAGTCTGTTGGCTTTGCAGCCTTCATGTTTCAGCAGAGCTGGAAGGAGCCTTGGAAATTCTTTCTCAACACCCAGCAGCCTGAGCAGGCTTTGCCATTCAGGTGCAACTCAATTTTTCCAATAGCAGTGGCCTCTGCTTCCCCAGGACCCCAGCCGCTAATTTCTTGCCTCTGCCTCTCCCTCCACCTTTGGCACTTCCTGTGATCTTGGAAGTCAGGGCTGGTAGTGCCTTGAGTGGGGTGGTAGCACTTTTTCTCTTACCCTTGGCTAGAGCTTGGTTCTTTGGAGACCATGTTGTATTCTTCAGGGCCCCAAAGATGTAATTTTTCCATTTACTCAGAGCATGGATCTAGGAGAACCCAGAGGTGTATGGAGAACTCTTACTCTAAGTGTCCTTCTCATCTCTGACAAGAAAGTAGAAATTCTGTCCAGACTTACTCTCCTTCTATAGTTACTAGTCTTCTTGTTTAGTTAATCTTCTTAGCTTGGTTGGACAATGGTTGGCTTCAGGCACTCCTGAGAGACTAAAACTTGCGGCTGCTCTTTAACCACATGAAATAGTTCCTTCTTGGGCCTTTGCAGGAGGCAGGGGCTGTGGACACCTAGGATGTACACGCTGGGTCCCAGGAGACTGTAGCATTCCTTCCCATCACAGCATTTGACACGTTGGCTGAGTCTCAAGAGCTCTGTAGATGAATGATTATCTTCAGTGAAAATGAAAAATAAAGAAATAAGCTCATTACCCAGAATCTCAAGAGTTAGAAAAGACCTTTACGTCTCGGTTCTCTGTTAACCTATGGCAAGAATGAGTGGCAACCTAAGGCACAGAAAGAACTTACAATGGGTGAATCAAATCCAAAGGCAACCTCTTCCTGGTGGCGGGAGAGCTGGGCTCTTGTCCCATCCCCACCACTGCTGGCTGGAGGATCCTGGGAGGGCTCACCACACCTCAGTGAGTCTGCTTCCAAATGTGTTAAACCAGGGGCTGGAGCAGGACACCCCTAAGATCCTTTCTCATCTCAGCTCTGGAGTTACATAGGATTTTGTCATTGCTTTTAGGGCTGGCCTTGGAGCAAGGGACACCCTTTCTGTTTCCTTTTCCTCTGTCATACAGGTCCCCCACCCCTTTGTCTCTTTTTGACCAGGACTGGCTTATACGAACAGGGTTTTGCTTTTTCTCTTTTTCTGTTCAACATAATCTTACATACAGGAGGGGATCGTTACATATTCATGCATGCATGGATATTGACATAGTAAGTTAAGGCGGATCCTAGTCCAGGATCTCTGCCACGTCCACTCCCCGCTCTCACGACTCCTCTACAATACCCCCGTGTTATGAATGGAAATGAGCATATACATGCATATTAATTTTTGAACTTTCTGAGTTTCCCTGCCTGCCTGTTTATAGATACGCTTCTCATGGGAGTGGGTTTGAGGCTGGGGCATGTGGGGCCCAGCCCTCCGGGAAAGGAGCAAAGCATCTGGTTTCCCAGAATTTCCTTTCAGCAGTAGTGCAGGTTACTGGTCTCTAAGCACCCAAAACAGCCTGCGCAGCTCCCATGGACAGGTGGGGAATGGGGTGGGACAGTGACTAACTTGCCGCCAGCTCCGTCCTTCCAGGGAGGGAGCCCACACCATAACTCTATGTGTAGATTCCATTTTACAAAAGCGGAAAGTTAAAAAATGCTAAAATGGAGACTAAAGTTTACGAGAGAGGAGACCTAATTTCATTAATCAATGCCCCAAACATATTTTAGGGTTAAAGGCGCCTCCGCAGAGCATCTGAATTGGCTTTCATGAGATTTATCGAGCAAGGAACTAAAATGATGCACTGGAGACCAGAGCTAGAGAATGCTTTGATTTGCATTATGCATTTCCTTTCTCGGGCTCGCTCAGCTCAGCTCCTTGCTCTCTCAGCTGGCTCATAGGACTGACCTTTGAAAAAGTAAGTCGGATGCAGCTGGGTGGCTCTGCGCTCCCTCTGGTTCTCTTAGGATGGCTCCTTTTCCAAAGGTTGCTCTTTGGCCTCCACAGCAGAGGCCCCACCTGTTACTGAAGGGCCAGTGTGTAAACAACCTTCCTCCTATCTTGTTCTGGTGGGGCTCATCAGGAATGACTCACTCCATGAGGGCCTGGCAATGGGCAGGGCTGGCTAACCAGGAACTGCCTTTCCACCGCCTAAAGGGAGGGTGTCCTCTCCCTCCTCTGCCCAGTTCCCCACTCGGAAGCTCAAGGGCAACTCAGTTCAGGTCCTTTTCCTCTTAGGGGCACTTGACTCAGGGAAGTAAGATATCTGAGAATGGACTGGGGAGGGGAGGGAGCCACAATTCCTGGTGGCTGCAGAAAAGAAAGCAAATCCTCTGAAATGTGAGCCAGATGGCAAGTCCCCCATGCTGAGGCAGGGAGGACAAAGAACACTTCCTTTCATGCTAGAAGTATTGGCTGCTCCCATCTTCAAGAAATACTGGGTGAGCTGGGTATAGTGGCACACATCTGTTGTCCTAGCTACTCAAGAGGCCAAGGCCAGAGGACTGTTAGTTTGAGGCTCAGTCTGGCTAACTTAGTGAGACTGCCCCACCTCCTAACAAAAGCTTTAAAAAAAAAAAAAAAAAGTGAGAGGGATAGTGTGAGAGAGAGAAAGAGAGAGTTACTTTCATTTAATTTTTCATGTGGCCTTCATTGCTCTGACACTGCATTGTGTATGTGGTGCTAGGGTCAAACTCGTGTCCTCATGCATGACAGGCAAGCACTATAACTGCTGAGCCACTGCTCCAGCCCCAAGAATAGTGTTTTTGAGAGTAACACAAATGATGGTTGGATTTGAGGAGCCCAATGCCCTTCATACCCATAGTATTTTCACTATCATCCTGGCCTTGGTCAAAAAGAGGAACAGGAGACAAGGAGAAGGTCACGTTGGTTTCTGTCTCTTCGCTATTTTCCCAAGCAGAGTAAATGAATCCTTCCATCTTTCCTTTGCTCCTTCCTGTTGCGTGAAACTCTCTTCCAGACCTTGTGCCAGGTATGGGGATCTGAGAGGAACCGTGACAAAGCTGCCCCCCCACTTCCCTGTAGACCAGTGGGGGAGAGAGACCTCCTACCAAGACATTGCAGCTGTGAGGAATGCTACCAAACACTGTCTTGGGGCTCCCAGAGGCGGAAGTGCTACGTCTAGGAGGCAGGACAGGCTTTCCTGAGAAGGTGAGGTTCAGGCCGGTATCTGAAGGGGTAGAAGAGGGGTAGGAGTGAGGCCTCCCAGGCAGAGGGAAAGACTCACGCTGTGGCCCAGTGAGAAAGCTCCAGGGAGCAGAAAGGATGGATGTATATGAGGGCGCTCAACACAGTGACAGCATTGGGCCTGGGGTCTCTCTGCCCTGCCTGCCAAGCAGTATCTGTGGGTAGGGTCCCAAGGCTCAGCAATTAAGCAGGGATGTGGACAAAGAAACAGTAGAGCTGGGGGCCTGGGCAGGGACAAAGGCCCTCAATATCTACCTTCTCTGTACCCTGCCTTCCCCAATGCTGCACGCTCCTTTTAGAACCATCCCCCCAGCCTCAGCAGCCCAGTAGGAGGCTTCCCTGTGCCAGCTCTGCCCCATTACACCCCAGGTGTAGTGAGTCACCCACCTGCGTGGTGAGTCAGGAAGAGGGCCGGGCAGGCAGGTGGGTAGCACGGCAGGGCACCCAGCCTCCTAGGGGTGGGGGAGCCATCCCTTGCCTGCCACCTGTCCCCAGGAGCTTCTTCACAGAATCTACTTGGCATCCCCTGCAGGATGCCACTCCTGGTTCTCTCTCCTTTCTCCCTCTCCCCCACTCTCCCTCTCCCTCTGCTGTCAGCAGACTGCCACCATCACCATGGCTACGCTTGCTCCTGCTCCAGGTTCCACAGTCAGCAGGAGTCGGAGCAGGGGGAGGGAGCCGGTCTCATTAGTCTTTCTATTGAACTGGGTTCTTTGAAAATCAGCTCATGGCTGCATGCTGCAGATTCCAGGCCCAGCCCCTCTCCAGAAGCCTCACCTTCAACAGGGACAGGATGGAGAGACTCGACAGAACAATAAATCCAAGGGGGCTTATTTGCACTGTGAAGAATATACCTTGGCTGCTCTTTTTAAGCACCAATGTATAGTGTGTTGATGTGACTGATGAACCATGATTTTATTCAGGCCCACCTACTGGGTGACTTGAGGTAGATTCATAAATCTTTGGATGTCATGGGTAACTTGGGATCACATAGATCATGGATCTGCCTCTGCCACTGACCAAAGGGATGAAGCAGGACAAATTATGTATTTAATTTTGCTGGGCCTCAGTTTTCTCATCTGCAAAATGAGAATAAGAATATCTACTTTGCAGGTTGTGGTAGAGATTAAAGATAGTTTATGCAAAGTGATTGGCACATAGTAGGTGCTAAGGAATGCATGTTATAGTTGCTATCATTACAGAGTTCTGGGCCCTTTGAGATGCCCCACAAGCGTTTGCTGATGCAAGGGCAGCACAAAAGGCCGTTTTCTCCGAGCTGGGACTGCAGATTTCAAGATGGTAGGGTAGAGCGATTTCCACCCTCTTGCCCCATATGTAAAACTCCAAATATATGTAACTGCAACCACAGTGTCTGAAGATAGTGACAGGGTTAGGAATTACCAGAGAGGAAAAAGTCTAAGCTCAGTGTCTCCGTCAGAGAAGCGAGTTGCTAGTTCTCAAGAATTAGGTCTCTAGGTGCTGCGGAAGGGAGAGAGGTCGGGCCTGAAAACCGAAATTTAGAAGTATTTCAACTGGCAGATAGACATTCAGAGCCCAAAGCCTCTTCCCTATACTGCAGGAGAGGAAGATTACTTTCTAGAGAAACTGAACCAGAGAGGTTTTTTGCTAATGACATCAGGTACAGAGGCAGGCTGGGGTGGGGCAAAAATTCCTACTCCAAGTGAGTCCTCTTCCCCTCCCATTACCTTAGGTGGCCCAGAACAACAGGGGCAGGAGAATTAAGGATTCTTTTTACAGAAGCTGACTCATTCTACTCTAGGAAAAAAGATCTGTAAATACAATTGTAGACATTGGGGAATTCCTGATCTCACCCAGGAATAAACCCCACATATGTACACAGAACTTGAAATGAACTCTTTATGGTCTCCTTAAGTGTGAGTGGCAGTCAAGGATCCTCACCAAGGAAAGTGTCTAGCATGACAGAGAATAGTATCGTTAGGGGAAAAACCAAAAGGACCTTTGAAAGCAACAGAAATAATAAACAAGCAGGAAAAACTGAAAATAAAATTAGTGTCTTTAGGTAGAAGAGATGATGTTGCACCCATGGGGTGCGATGAAAAAGGACCCAGAAGGGCAAGAAAAAGCTTCTGGGAGTTGTAAATATGGAGGATAAAATTTCAAAAGTTTTATAGCAGTGCTGGAAGATAAAGTTAATGAAATGTCCCTGGAAGTAAAACAAAGGACAATAGGAGGAAAAAAAGAAGAAGAAAAGAAAATCATAAGAGCAATCTAAAAGGTCTAACATTCAAGAAGTAATTCTAGAAAGACAGAAGCAGAGAAAATGGTGGTAAGGAAATGATCAACGAGACAACGCAAAGAAAGGCATAAGCCTTCCCTGAAGTGCTCCAAATCCTCGGAGAAGAGGCAGCAATGGCCCCAGACCAACATGCACCATTGTGACACTGTAGAGTTGCAGACAGATCTTAAGAGTTTTCAAAAAGACAACTACAAAGTGTCCACGTGAAAGATCAAGATTGAAATGTCACACTGTAATCTCAGCGGCGCAGGAGGCTGAGGCAGGAGGATCACAAGTTCAAAGCCAGCCTCAGCAACTTGGTGAGAACCTGTCTCAAAATAAAAAGGGCAGGGTGGGGATGTGGCTCAGTGGTTAAGTGCTCCTGGGTTTAGTATATTTATTGTATATATTGTATTTAATATATATATATATTGTATCAAGAGTCATTTGTTGGAGATATGGACTCAAATGTTTAGAGAAAACAAAGTAAAAGCAAAATATGGAGGAATTATGAACTACGGAAAGAAGATAAGTTAAGAAAAAGAAACCACTCAGTTTACTACTTGGCTGAGCAGTGAACAATGCTTATTTTACATGATCATTGTAATGAAAATTCTATGTATGAATTTAAGCAAAAATTGGTAAACAATTATATTGGAAGGATAGAACAGGAACAGGAGGGTGAAGGATCTAATATTTGTTTACTATAGTAGAAAGTATTTAAAGTAATTGAATCAAAAGAAAGCAGAATAAAAATATGAATGTAAATACAAAAAACATTTATGAGTGTTTACATAAGTATTTGCTTCAGAGGAAGAAAAGGAAAATGATGTAGGAAGGTGATCAGGAACTTTTACATATATTTTGATAAAAATGTAAATAAAAATAATCTGGGGGTATAACTCAGTGGTAGTGTATACTTAGCTTGTGCAAAGTCCTGGGTTCAATCACCAGAAATCACACACACACACACACACACACACACACACACACTCACTCATTAATATTCGCTAATATTCATTAAAAATCCCATGAAAGTAAGAAGATTGACCTGCGCTGTTAAAATGATGACATTACCTCCCCAGTGAACACCTCTGGTGTGGTTTCAAATCCCTCAATCATCAAGTCAGCAACGTGAAGTGCTGCTCTGACCATAGCATTAGGAAAATCTCTAGAACCAGGACTGGCGTTTCTTCCAACAGGAAATCATGGACTATAACAGTGAGAAATGGTAACCACAGCAAGCCACCCAAGCAGGCTAGGCATCATGCTATTGCCTGTTTTCAAAGGCAAGTATGAAGAAAGGTTCAGGATTTAAGGAAATCTACCATATAGTGAGTGATGGAGACAGGATCGAAAGCCAGGTGCTCCATGACAGATTAGATTTCCAAAGACTCATTCCTCATTCTCTGCTTCCACCCCTCATCAAAAGGAGACATCTATTTTTCTACCCCCTTGAGGCTAGGAAGGTTTTGTGACATCTTTGAG
Organism: Aplodontia rufa; assembly: GCA_004027875.1. Lineage (NCBI taxonomy): Eukaryota > Metazoa > Chordata > Mammalia > Rodentia > Aplodontiidae > Aplodontia > Aplodontia rufa. Next base: position 17,273 of record PVKS010011697.1, on the reverse strand, counting down.
CAATGGAAATGATGCTGGGTGACTTCTAAGCCTAGGTTAGAAACCTGCAGTTTGGGCCCTGGTTCTGTAGGATTCTTCCTCTACTCCATTTGGAAACAAATTGCTCTTCTGGGAGAAGCCTAAGCTACATGTGGAGGCCACATTGGCACTGTAATCAACATCCCAGCTGAACCAGCATCACCAGCCATCCATGCACAGGAGCTGCCATCTTGGATACCATTTGTATTGTCTGCTGCGGTCAGCTGTGGTCATTATCTGACTAAGACTACAGAGGAGATCCAGCTGGAGAGATCCAATTGAAGCATCAACCCACAGAACTGTGAGCAATAATAGAAAAAATTGTTTTTGAATCCCCTAAGTTTTGGGGTGACTTTTTAAAATCTGGCAACAAATAAACAGAACGTTATCTGGCTCCAAGGTTCATATTCTTTCTTCAACACCACCTATAAGTATTTCTCAGCAGACACATGATTAAAATCTGGGTGGAATAATTTTTACTTTGGAAGACCTGCCCACATACTATAGCATCCCTGGCCCTTGTTCACAAATCTGATGCCTGTCCTTCCATACCACTGTGACAGCGAAAAATACTGTTACCTAATTCCAGAGGACACCTAAGGGTAACATCCCCAGGTGAGAACTCCAGGTAGACAAAGCCACCTTGAGATGGTTTAAAACTGAATTCTAAACTTACACATGGAAAAGACAGAGGTTGTGTTAGCAGGAAGAGATAGAAAGGGAAAACACACAGTTATTCAAATCAAACTGCAAGTTTCACTGCAGCCGTGACTCTGACATCCAAAGTGCTCGGTGAGATCTCTTGGGCCCTGGTTTTAGGAAGCTTTGCAGAGACTGTTTGGTGAGAACCCTGCCCACAGGAGAAAGAGAGCCACAAAGTGTTGATGTGGGAGGGAGCTAAGAGATCGTCTATCCAAGCCATTTCACACTTCACTGAAGTCAGAGAGGGGAAGATGCCAGGACCTCCTGATCCAAGCCCTATTCTTTCCACCACTCAAACACGGGAATGATTATGAGTGAGGCTATTTAGATGGTCAAATGGAAAATTTTACCTTATGCATAATGAATGTAGTTGTCCATGTTGGCCTAACACAATTGGCTGGTTGTGTTCATTTTCTGGGACTGCTGTCACAAAGTATCACAAATTGAGTGACTTCCCCAACAGAGGTCTGTTGTCTCACAGTTTTGGATGCTAAAAGTTCATGATGAAGGTGTCTACAGGGCTGGCTCCTTCTGTGGCCTGTAAGAGAGAACCTGTTACGCGCTCTCCCCTGGCTTCTGGTGACTTGCTGGGAATCTTTAGCCCTCTTTAGAAGGATATCAGTTGTATTGAATTAGAGCCACTCTCCCTCCCTCCCTCAACATCTCTTGACCAACTGTGTCTCTGGAACAACTATGCTTCAATATAAAGTCACATTCTGAGGCACTGGGAGTTATCAGTTTGGGGAGGGAGCACACAATTCAACTCACAACACTGATGCAGTGACTTTTATTGCCTTGTGTTTCCCACATGAGAATTACCTTGGATTTCCTCAACTCACATCTTCCTTTGACTCTTGGCTTCAAACCCTCTACAATACAATGGATCCACTTAAAAAAAAAATCTCACTAGCAGAGATAAAGCAGGGGATCTATCTCACTCCCTGAGACAGCATGTTGCAGCCTGAGATCTGCTTTGGCAACTACAGAAAATGTTTGATTGGCCTCTAATCTGCCCTGGTGGACACACCTGTGGCAGGTGTGACCTACCTGTGAGTCACAGTTTGCCTTCAGAAGGATTCCAAAGTATATCAATTGACTAAAACCACCCAGGAAATGCAAGAACCTGGGAGGGAGGGACAGTGAGGCACCTCCTAGCTTTAGAGGCGTACTTATGGGCTGAAAATGGAGTTGAGAGAATTGCGGAATAGCTCCATGTCGCTGGAAGTTCAGGGAAATGTATTTGGTCATTTATTTATTCGTATTTTCTTTGAGCAAGTTCTTACTGAATACCCAAAATGAGCCAGGCAATGTGAAACTTAGCATCTAGTGGGGGAGGAAAGTAAACATACAAGTAATCTCTGTTCGTGATAGTGATCAAAAAGTAATCAACAGTCTGCAGCAATAGGCAACAATAAAGTTATCAACTTTTTTTTTTTAAAGAGAGAAGGACAGCGAGCAAGAGAGAGACAGAGAAAATCAGTTTTTTTTTTTTATTGAGTTTTTCACGTGGCCTTCATTGCTCCGACACTTATTTGTGTACATGGGTGCTGGGGTTTGAACCCGTGTACTTGTGCATGCCAGGCAAGCGCCGTAACCGCCGAGCCAATGCACGCTCCAGCCCCTAAAGGTATCAACTTTAAGGGTGGCCAAAGAACCTTTCTCAAAGGACATGCTAAACTTCAGACCCGGAGGACTCAGACAAGGGAGTTCCAAGTAGCAGGAGCTGCTTGTGCAATGGCCCTTGATTGGGAATGACCGTGGTGCGTTTAAGGAAAAAAGCAAACATTTAGGGACTAGAGTGATGGCTCAGCAGTTATGGCACTTGCCTGGCATGCGTGAGTATGTGGGTTCGAACCCCAGCACCATGTACAGGATGAAGTATTGTAGCAACAAAAGCCACATGAAAAACTAAAATTAATTCTCTCTCTCTCACTATCCCTCTCTCTCTAGGAAAAAAAAAAAAAAAAAAGCAAACATTCAGTGATTAGTGAAGGAGGCCAGGGAAGGGTTTGGAGGGCCAGGTGTGGACCAGGAAATATGGGGTATGTCAGGCCAGCCTGGGGCAATCAGATTTTCTGCAGATATTTCAAAAAACCATTGAGAAATTTAAACAGGAGTGTAACATGATTTGATGTCTGTTTTAAAAACAATTGTTCTCCTCCTATTTCAAAACGGCAAAGATTAAAGTCTGAAAACCCATAGTGTTGGCACAGGTGTGGGAAGCAGAAGGCATATATATTTTTTGATGGAAGTATAAATTAATATAGACCCTCAGAGGAGAAATAGGTCGATATTTATCAAAAGGAAAATGCTCAAACCCTTTGACCCAGTACTTTTCTTTTACAATTTTATCCCGCAGGTATATTTCAACATCGGTCTGTACACAGTTGTTCATGGAAGCATTATAGATAATTGCAAAAGATTGGGTAAGACCTAAATTTCCTGAAGGACTAACTTCAACATATGAACAAATAAGGGTTTGGACAAGTAAATGTTGACTGTCGACACAATGCACTACAGTGCGGCTGTAGCCACTGAGAGTTCTTTATGTACTGATAGGGGTCAGTCTCTGAGATATATATCCAATCAAATTTTAAAAGCAAGGTGCAGAGCTACGTGTATAGCATATATATCATCTGCGTAAGAGGAGTGTGTGTGCATGTGACCGAGTCACTTTGGAATCTCCAGGAAGCAGATACCAAGATAGAATTAGAAATGGAAAATATTTATTAAGGGAAATGACTATAGAGGAGAAAGTTTAGAGGAAGCAGGAGGCAGGAGGAACAGCTTGGAGAGAGGAGCTCCGGGCTCAGTGCAGCTCTGGGGCATCTCAGATAGAGCCAAGAGTGCCTGCCAAGGAGCCTTGTGTCAGACAGAACTGGCCCCCACATGCCCTTGGTGTGACCCTGCAGAGGTTACCAAAGTGTAGTCACTGGAAGCCATCTGCTAACACCACTGCTCACAGTGAGTAGGCTCACACCTGAAGACAGCCACTGTGCACCTGCATGGTTGCTGCCACAGATGCATTGGTGGACATCTCAGGAGGGATGCAAAGGACAACACTGGCTGCCCTAGGAAGAGGTACTGGGAGGCTACAACATGGAAGTGGGAGGCAGAATGTTCACCATATACTCTTTAACACCATTTCAAATCTTTTTCTTATTTTACTTTTACTAATTAAATTAATTAACTAATTTCAGTATCAGGATTGAACCCGAGGTGCTTTACCACTGAACCACATTCCCAGACCTTTTTATCTTTTATTTTAAGACAGGGTCTCACTAATTCGCTTAGGGCCTTGCTAAGTAGCTGAGTCTGGCTTTGAACTTGAGATCGTCCTGCCTCAGCCTCCCGAGTTGCTGGGATTACAGGCATGCATAACCACATTTTTATTGTTAACTTTTAATTTACTGGCATTTAGTGTATTCCCAATGTCATACAATCACCGCCTTTATCCAGTTTCAAAATATTTTCATCACCCCTAAAGGAAGCATGGTATTCATCAAGCAATAGCTCCCTGTTCCCTGTCTTTTCTACCTCCCCCAGTGCCTGGCAGCCACGAATCTGCTTTCCGTCTCTATAGGTTTACCTACTGGGGATATTTCATATAAATGGAATCATATAATACAAGGCCTTTTGTGTCTGGTTTCTTTCACTTGGTGTCATGATTTCTAGGTTCATCCGTGTTGTAGCTTGTGTTATCTCTTATTCTGTTTTATGGCAGGATAGTATTCCATTGAATAGACATACCACAATTTGTTCATCTGTTCATCAGTTGATGTACATTTGAATTATTTCCTCCTTTTGGCTATTGTGGTTGGTGCTACTATCAACATGTCTGTACACACAGGCTTCAGTACTCATTTTAAATTTGGGGGGCATATATCCAGGAGTAGAATTACCAGGTCATATGGCAATTTCTTGCCTAATTTTTTGAGGAGTGCCAAATCACTTTTTTCAGAGTAGCTATATCATTTCACATCCTCACAAACAGTACATGAAGTTTCCAGTTTCTCCACATCCTTGACAATGCTTGCTATTTTTTTCCCTGATGGTCATCTCAATGGGTGGGAGGTGGAATATCATTATAGTTTTGGTTTGTATTTCCCTGATGACTAGTGACATTGGGCATCTTCTCCTGTGATTGTTGTACATTTGCATATCTTCTTTGAAGAAATGCCTGTTTGTAAGTCCTTTGCCCATTTTTCAATTGAGTTGTCTTTCATTGTTATTGTTTTTAACTTATTAGAGTTCCTTATATAATCTAGATACTGGACCCTTGTCACTATATTTTATTTTATTTTTAAAATCTTTTTTATTCTTTAATGTTATATGCTGTTTTTGATGTATTATAGTTATACATAATGAGGGGATTTGTTGACACATATTCATAAACGCACACAATACAGCAATATAATTTGGTCAATATACTCCACCCCCACCTCAGCGCTACTCTAGCTCCTTTCTCCCATCCCCTGGTCCTTTACCTCTTTTTCTGGGTCTTTTATTTTTCCTGATATCCCCAAGTATAGTCACATAATTCTTATATCTATGAAGAATTTTTTATATACATCACAATAGTATATACAGTGACATACTTATAAATGATTGGATTGTACCTTGTTTTAACTGTTCCAGCACTTCCCTAATCTCCTCTCTTCCTATCACCCCATGTTCTTTTTAGATATTTTTTTTTTAAAGAGAGAGGGACAGTGAGAGAGACAGAGAAAGAAAGAAACAACTTTATTTAGCTTTTTTCACATGGCCTTAGTTGCTCCAACACTCAGTTGTGTACGTGGTGCTGGGGTTTGAACCCGGGTCCTCATGCTTGCCAGGCAAGCGCCAAAACCGCTGAGCCACCGCTCCAGCCCCGTTTTTTAGATATATTTACAATAGGATTAAACATTTACATTTTGTAAGGGAATGCAGTATAGATTATTTTAATTCAGTCCCCAGTATACTCCCACCCCCTCTCCTTTAATAAATGGCTTCCCTCCACCACCACCTTTTTGTGTCTTGTTGAATTATATATTGATGATTCACTGAATTATGTTTGTATTTGGACAAAGAAAGTCAAGTCTGATTCCTTCCATTAACTTTCCCAATTTCATTTCTCCTTCTTCCATTTCCTTCCCCTTTGACTATTCCTCTGTCCATTTCCTTATTTCAGGTGCCCTTAGTGGGCACATATCAGAGAGAACACTTGACCTTTGGTTTTCTGAGACTGGCTTATTTCACTTAGCACGGTATCCTCCAGTTTCCTCCATTTGCCAACAAACAACATAAAGTCATTCGTCCTTGTGGCTGAGTAATAGTTTATTGTGTCTATATGCCACAATTTCTTTATCCACTCATCAGCTGAAGGTCACCTTGGTTGGTTCCACAGCTTAGCTATTGTGAATTGAGCTGCTATGAGCATTGATGTGGCTGCGTCCCTGTAGTGTGCTGCTTTTATATCCTTTGGATGTGTACCACGGAGGGGGATAGCTGGGTCAAATGCTGGATCCGTTCCTACCACTATTTATATTTTAATCCATGTAAATATATTACCTAATCAAAAGAGAAATAAAATATACAATGCAGTAAGGGAATAAGAAGCTCTTATTCCCTTAGAATAAGTGGATGCCAGGACAGCAGTCAGGCGACCTCAGCATCTGGGCTGGAGAGGATGGGTTTCCTGTGGGGGAGGAGGGCTGCTGCTCAGAAGAGGGGCAGACTCGGGATGGTGTGGAGGAGGAGGGGAATTAAGGTCTTGGTTTTGGACACAGTGGGTCTGAAGTACCCGTGAGTCATCTAAGTCGTGAAGCCACACGGGGAGTACCATCTGTGAGTATGGAGTCCAGACTTCCTGCTTCATTCTTTCTGCCGCAAAAGACTGCCAGTATCTGTGATGGACAGCTGGCCAACTTCAGGTGAGGAGAGAGGCAAGCATGATCCGGGCAGGAGGGAAATGAATGAGGAGGTGTGGCAGGTTGTGCAGGATTGGGAAGCCAGCGAGTTCAGTCCTCAGAATGGCGTGGCAGGATTTGTGCAGTAGAAAGATCTCTCTGGTGGCAACTTGGGAGATCAGAGGGAGTCAAGGTGGACTTGGTCTTTAGTACATTTTCTGCTGCTATAGCTGAATGCCACAGATTGGATAAGTGATAAATAATAAAGGTAGGTTCAGCTCATAATTCTGCAGGCTGGGAATCCCATGGAGATTTCTATAGAACCTGAGGCAATGTGGGACTTCATGTGAGGAGAAGGGCACATATAAAAAAAAAGACTATGGAGCTGGAGCAGTGGCTTGGACTTGCAGTGCTTGTCTGACATGCACAAGCACCATGTACATAATGAACTATTAGAGCAACCAAATCCATGTGAAAAACAAAGTAAAACTGATTAAAAAAAAAAGACTAGGGCAAATTGATTTTTATGACAGACCCACCCTCAAGGGGATCCTTTAATCTATGACAGAATTAATTCATTCAAGGGGGCAGAGCCCTTATGACCTAATTAACTTTTGAAGATTCCACCCCTTAATACCTCACAACAGAATTAAATTTCAACATGAGTTTTAGTGGGACATTCAAGCCATGGAAGAGGCAGAGGGAGGAGTAAAGGATCTGAACAAGTTGGCAGGGGTGGATAAAAGTTGTGGCTTAGATCAGGATGGGTTGGGGTCATGAGCCCAGAATAATTCCCAACTTCCTGGCTTAAGTGTCTATACTGGCAATAGGACCACGACCCCAGTGCAGATGTAGGAGGAAGAGTGGGGCTCTGCTGGAGGAGCAAGGAGGAAGCAAATCCTCCTTAACTAACTTAACCTTGACTCTGTTCCCAGCACAGGCCAGTGTGTGAGGAGAATTTTCTGATGGCCATCTCTCTCCACCCAGCAGTCCTGTGCTGGGATCACAGATTTTCCTTCTTCCCCATCAGTTTTCATCCTTCCCTCTTAGCCCCCACATCAAACTTACCACCAAAGCCTAACATGTTGCCATCAAGCTGTCTCGCTTCTGTCCCACCTTTCTGTTCTTACTAGGGCACCTGATAGGTAGAACTTGACCTAGGCAATGACATGTTGAATCTTATCCTCCATCTTATAACAAGACCCACATATACCTAAACCCCTGACCCACCTAATCCCTAAACCCCAGACCCACCTATCCCTACATCCCAGATACACCTAATCCTTAAACCTCAGACCCATCAATCCCTACATCCCAGATACACCTAATCCCTAAACCCCAGACCCATCAATCCCTACATCCCAGACCCACTTATCCCTAAACCTCAGACCCACCTATCCCTACATCCCAGACCCACATAAGAAAGGACCCTTCTGCGACAACTCCCTAGCAATACCCTAGGCTTCTTTTGCCTTAGTTCACTATTTCTGCCCCAGACCATAAGCAGAAGGTGGGTCCCAGACTCCTCTGGAGCCCCCTCCTCAGGTTTCTTTCTGATAAACCGGTGTCACTGTCGAGCCTCCACTCTCCTTTTCTTTCCTTCATTTCACCTCTTTCCTTATAGCACCCACGATGTCCTCTTGTCCTAGCACCCGGTCTTCAGTCTCTCCCACATCTGTCACTGGTACAGCTGCCAGAATATTTTCCAAACATTTCATCTGTTGCCGCCTGCTCCCCACACTCTTGTCAAAACTGCTGGTGGCTTCCTGTTACCTAAGAGTTGAAATCCGGCTTCTTCGTCAGGCTTTATAGTCTCATATCCTGCTCTCTCCCCTGCTTTTACCTATTGAAATATTTTTCTTCTTCCCAGCCATGCAAAAGCTCCCTCCTTCAAAGCAGCTTATCCCATTAAACCTCCTCAGGGTCCCCCAACCCCACCTGGCTTCCTCTCCTGAGCTGTCACAAACCCTGGGGGTCTTGGAACTCTGCACCTTCTTCACCTGCCTTCCCACTTGCTCTTCTGGAAGCCACCAACACTACAATCTAGATGTCTTTCATGGAGAGAGACCAGGCATGCTTCACTGTCCCTGTTGCTTGTTTTCCCAACCAATTCTCCCTCAATTCTTGGTTTGATGAAGAAGAGACCGTCCCAGCATCAGACCATGACCTGACGGCTGCTTCCCCAGGCTCTAGGCAGGGTCGCTTTTAAGGGCTCTGATTGTGTGGGGCTGGGCCTACACTGGCAGCCCCCAAACTGCAGCCCAGGAAGCTGCCCCAGTGGTGCAGAAGTACATCCAGAGGAAGTGGCAGAGGGCACACTTCCTTCCACCAGGGCATCCTTCCTGCCCTCCTTTCCTCACAGCTGGAGCCTCTGGCTGTGTGAATCATAGGAAGGTGAATGGCTTGGTGGGAGCACTGAGAAGGGTTTCAAAAAAATATCAGCTGGAAGAGTTTAGGCTCAGGAGCTGTGAGAAAATCATTACCTTTCCTAAATAAAATTAAAATGAGGTATTCCAAGGTTCACTACAAAGGAGGACTCTTGCTATGATTTGGATCTTGAATGTCCCCCAAAGACTTATGCATTAAAGACTTGGTCGTGAGGTGGGACCTCAAGAGATGGGTGGGGTCTTGTGGGAGGTTCACAGATCACTGGGGCTGTGTCCTTGAAGGCAACTGTGGCACTTGGGCACCTTCCCCGTTCTCTGCTCCATGGCTCATGAGAGGAGCAGGTTTGCTCTACCACACTGTTTTAATTTGGTTCTGGAATGTCCCCCAAGGTCTTGTGTTGAAAGTGTGGTCCCCAGTGCAGCAAGGTTCAGAGCTGGGGCTTTCAGGCAATGACTGGATCATGAGGACTCTTTACTTTCATGAGGAATCTTTTCTCTGTGCAAGTTGATGAGCTCATCTTTTTGTCATAGTGATAGAAATCTCACTAACCCAACTCCGTTTGATGGATGGATCCACTGATAGCAAAATAGACTACTGGGAGGTGGGACCAAGTTGCAGGAAGTAGGTCACAGGGGGCATGCCCTACCCTGGAAGAATTTATTGTCTCCCTGGCCTCTTCCGCTCTGTTTCCTGGCTGCCGTGTGCTGAGTAGTTTTCCCCCTCAATGCCCTTCCACCTTGATATTTTGCCTCACATCAGGCCCAGAGCAATGGAGTCTCCAACCATGGACTAAAACCCCTGAAACCATGAGCTGAAATAAACTTTTTCTTCTTTAAGTTGTTCCTGTCAGATATTTTAGTCACAGTGATGAAAAACTGACTAACGCACACACCTTCCTGCCAAGATGTGCTGCCTCCCCACAGGCCCAAAGGAACAGGCCCAACTGCTTGTAGCCCAGAATCTTCAAAGCTATGAGTCAAAAAATCTTTTCTCTGTACAAGTTGATGATCTCATCTTTTTGTCATGGCAATAGAAATCTGACTAATCCAACTCCTACAAGAGGAGGGACATTTTCACCTTAAATTGCTGACTCTTGTCCTCAGGAATCAGTTCTCACTGGGACTCCCTGCCTAAATTGACCATTGCCACGCAAGAGGTAGAATCAATAGGAAATGACCAGGGCTCGGGATAACTGAAGGTTACTTGCATCTGCCCAGACAGCCAGGGGCCGAACCCAGCTATGTATAAAGTCAACACTTGCCTGAGTTGCCAAAGATCTGAGTCTTCCAACTCCCCTCCAGACCTTCAATCTATGTGGGACATATAACAGGCCTCCAATAAATATCTGTTAAATGGATGAGTACCTATAAATTATGGAAAATATTTTTTCCTCAGAAATTGATATATTCAGACAAGAAGTCTGACAGATTGCTTGCGTTTTTCATGCATTGTTCTGTTGCACAACTCATCACTTAAAAACAGCTTTATTGCTAGGCTTGGTGGTGCACACCTGTAATTCCAGCAGCTGAAGAAGCTGAGGCAGTAGGATTGCAAGTTCAAGGACCTGCCTCAGCAATCTAGCAAGGCCTTGTCTCAAAACAAAAAACAAACAAACAAAAAATAACAACAAAAAAACAAAAAACAAACAAAAAAAAAAAACAAAAAGCAGGCTGGTGATGTGGCTCAGTGATTAAGTGCCCCTGGGTTCAATCCCTGATACAAAGCAAACAAACAAATTTGCTTCATTTTCATGGTTGGGGGCTACAGTTGCTGCAGATGACCAGGACCTCCCCGGATTCTGGGAGCCACTGCTGATCTCATGGTGTCTTTTTTTCAAGGTTTATCTGAGTTATCTTGCTGCAATAGAGGCTGCCATGCACAGGGTGATGCGATACAAACTCAGGTTAAATCCATGATGATCATTAGGAGCTTTTCTCCTGGTAGCATGAAGTCAAGCCATTGTCTCTTCTCATAAATAATGCTGGTTAAACCCGAAGTGGAAGTGTCTGAAGCTTTGGAAGTGGAAAAGTCGTTTGATAAATGGCTGACCTGAGCTGGCTGCCCACCCCAGAGAGAGCCCAATTACAGAGCACAGAATGTCTGATAGAATGAGTCCTTCTTGACTCTCAGGACATGCCATTCCCCCGAGTGCACGAGAGGAGCAGGTTTGCTCTACCACGCTGTTTTGATTTGGTTCTGGAATGTCCCCCAAGGTCTTGTGTTGAAAGTGTGGTCCCCAATGCAGCAAGGTTCAGAGCTGGGGCTTTCAGGCAATGATTGGATCACGAGGACTCTTTTCTTTCATGAGCTAAAACTAAACCTTTGCTCTCTGTTATGCAGTTAGGAAAATCATGAGGTTTGTACCAAGTCAACCAAGATTCTCAACGTTATGAGTCCAGCTAAGTCAGGTGTATGTGCATGTATGCACACCTGTGTCCTCTGTTCTCAGGTCGGAGTGGGTGAGGAGTAAGGAGGGAAGGGCCCTCTGGAGTTAGGAGCCAGGGAGACCTGTGTGCAAGGCTGAGTGCCACGTTCATGGGCTGCCAAGGGATGGAGCTTGGACCTGAAGCTTCAGATACTTTCTAAATAAGAAAGAAAGGAAGGAAGGAACATTTTACAGTCTCAGTGATCCCAGGCTGCACTCAGATCACCATGTGTCATCCACCAAACATTTTTAGCACATCTTTTGCCATGTTGAGCTGAGTATTTTTCTTTTCTTTTTTTTTAAAGTGAGAGGTACAGTGAGAGAGAAAGAGAGAGAGAGAGAGAGAAGGGGAGAACCAATTTTATTTAGCTTTTCATGTGGCTTTCATTGCTCCGATACATCATTGTGCACATGGTGCTAGGGTTCGAACCTGTGTCCTCCTGCACGCCAGGCAAGTGCTGCAACTGCTGAGCCACCGTTCCAGCCCCTAAGCTGAGTATTTTTACTATCTCTGGAATGGAGGTTGCATTTTGGAGAGCTGGGAGTTGAGGGGATATCTTTTTCCTTCCAGCTCATCCTGTTTGTGTCCATTTACCCACCGATTAGTTATAAAGTAAAAGGTACAAGTTTTTTTTTGTTTTGTTTTGTTTGTGAGTGTGTGTGTGTGTGTACATGATTGTGTGTGTGTGTGTGTGTCCATGATTGAGTGTGAGTGTGGGTATGTGTGAGGGGGTGGTAGATTGGTAGATGCAGGATCATGGGCTCCCAGCTGTCTCTGGGTGGGCAGCAGTGTGCATAGAAGAGGACGTCAGCGAGCTGCCGTGCTGGGGTGGGGAGATGTCCTATGCCTCTTATGCAAGCTACTGCTTCTGCTCTGTGCTGGCTGCATGTGGAAGCTGGGCTGTGGCCTTAGCTGTTCCTCCGATCCCACCAGGTGGCCCGGAAGGTGAGGGGGACGAGGGAGTAGGTTTGACTCAGGGCTGGAACTTGTCAGCACACTGACAGGTTTCTGTTTTTCAATCAGATGAAGCTTTTGTTGGTTGTTTGAGGGAAAAGCACGATACGTTCACTCACATAATCAAAACCCTACCATGCAGAGAAAAAAACGTCAATCTTTCTTGTGTGAGCAATTGTGTTCCTGAAAATCAGAAAGCATGATTTAAAACACAGAATCCAAATAGACTTCTCTCATTTGACTGCTTGAATGCGTTTTGTGTGTGTGGATGTGTGAGAGACTGCGAATTTTGCTCCTCCTCCATCCACCCTCTGAAGTGGGGTGGCAGCTTACCATCTGGGGACAGTGCTACGGGGCAAGGAGGACCTGGGTGGTGTGAGCATGGGAACCTCTGGGGCAGAGCTCTGTCTTCATCTCTGACCCACAGCGTGCCCAGCACCATCCAGGACACATCCGGGGCATCCAGAGGTGCTGGAGAGGGAGAGACTCGGAAAGCCTGGGTGAGTGATGAGCGTGTGCTTATCTGGGGCCACAGCAAACTTCTGCGGAAGCTGTGAGACTCTGCCTTGTTACAGGCCAGCTTTACATGTGAGTTCTCTAATCCCTTGGCTAGATCTATCAGGGTCAACTACAGCACTTGCTGTCCTTAAACTCCTAAAGTTGAGGCTCACCCCTGACCACACCCAGGTGCAGCCACCCACTGACCCAGCATGGCTTCTCTCATTTCTTCAGAATTGAGCACCTGCCTGTCACCCCCTCAGACACCCTGATGCCATTCTTGATGATTTCGGTACCCACAATGATGATCTTTTTAATACCTACTCTCTTATTCCTCGATGTTTTCTCCTTCATAATCCCTAGATCTTCCCATTGCCAAGAACTCCAAAGTCTTCTAACCTTCTTCACCCACCTCCCAACTTCTCAGCTCTGCTCACTCCTTCCGGGACCCCATGCCCACCATCCTTTGACAGGATCATGACCTATAATTACTGATAGTATCACATTTTAAGTGTCCCCCACCACCCTTATGTTATCTAGTTCCTCATTATCCAATGTAAATTCCATGGTCAACCTTTATGATGACCCCTTCCCTTACACATTAACTTGCGAATACGTTAATTAACCTTGCAAAAAGGATTCTTCGGCTGTGATGAAGTCCAGGGTCTTGAGATGGGGGGATTTTCCTGGATGATCTCTGTGGTCCAATGTGATCACAAGGATCCTTATAAGAGTGAAGTAGCAAAGTCAAAGTCAGAAAAGGTGATGTGCCCACAGAAGCAAACAATGATATCAGATGTGCTACATGGCTGGCTTTGAACATGAAAAAAGGGGTCAGAAGCCAAGGAACGAGGCAACCTTTAGAACCTAGAAAAGGCAGGAAAACAGATTGTTCTCTGGAGCTTCCAGAAAGATATGCAGACTTCCTGACACCTTGATTTTAGGACTTTTGACCCATAAAACTATAAGATAATAAAACTGCATTTATTTTAAGCCACCATATATGTAGGAGTCTGTTATAGTGGCAGTAGGAAACTTATACTTGGCTAAAATCAGTGGCTCCTCTTATACTGTAGCCAGGCTTCTCCCCTCTCTTACATTGTTCAAATTGTCCCTCTCTGATAGATATTTCCATTAACATGTAAACATTCTGTTCTTTCTCTTATCTTTAGAAAAACAGACTCAAAGCCTCTTAACTTTACATTCAACTCTACCTATGAGTCTTCCTTTTCATTTTGTTAAACACAGTTAAACCAGCCTTGTTATCTCTCCACCCTTTACTGAAATTGCTCTTCCCAAGATTGGAGATGACCCACACTTCACATATCTTCTGGTTCGTTCTGGCTTGCCTCCTTAACTGACCAATCACAGCATTAATACAACCAACCATTCACTTCTGGAAGGCCTCTTTTCATGGTTTTGGAATATCATACTCCATTTATTCTCCTCCTACTGCAGTAGCCCTTTTCGGTTTTCTCCTCTACCTATCCCCAACATTCCACCTAGTCCCATAGCTTCAAAGGCCACACACAGCCTAATGACCCCCAACTTTATGTTTCAAGCCAGAACATCCAACTCTGAACTTCTGTATCCAATAACAAGACCAGCATGGGTCAGTGTCTTACACTTACACTTTTGGAAACTGAACTTTGTACCGTTTTCTCTCACAGGCTTTCCCATCTCAGTGATGTCATGTTGCCCTCTCATCTCGCAGGTGTAACACCTTGGAGTCATCCATCTCTGTCACCTAGATTCCAATTCATCAGCAAATTCTTTAAAACACAAGCAGAATTTGACCTTCTCACAACTTCTACTGCTATGACTGCATTTCCGGTCATCTTTATCCTTTGCCCGATGTAAAATAATGGTCAGACCATATCATTTTTCTGGTTTTTTTTTTTTTTTTTTTTGCATGGGTTTCCTATCTGACTTTAAGCAAAGAAAGGCCAGACTCCTTTGCAGGTCCTGTGATGCTCCCTGATCTGGCTGTCTTGCCCTCTCACTTTGTCCCCTGCCACTTGACCTTTGTTCACACAATGCAGCCTCCCAGCCTCCTGCTGATCCCCTGAAGGTACCAAGCACACTTCCGCCTCAGGACTGCCACGCTTGTTGACTCTCTGTATTTGTTTCCTGTTGCTACTGCAACAAATAACAAACTTAATGGGTTGAACCAACACAAATGCATTTTCTTACAGTTCTGGAGGCCAGAAGTCCTGAACTCACAGTGTGGGAGGGACTAGTGCTCTCTGGAGGCTCTGGGGAGAATTCATTTTCTTCCCCTTCCTTCTTTTGTAGAGGTTGCCTGCATCCCTTGGCTCAAGGCCCAATTCTCCATCATCAAAGCCAACAATGTAACATTTTCCAATCTTTCTCTAATCCCACCACCACTTCATCCTTTCTGACTTCTACTAACTTACCTCCCTCTTGTCAGGATCCTTGGATTTACATTGAAACCACCCAGATAATCTGGGCTAATCTCTCCATCTCAAGACTCTTGATTTAATCACACCTGCAAAGGCAATTTTGCTGTATAAAGTAACATATTCTCAGGTTCTGGGGGATTAGGACATGGGTATTTTGAAGGTTGTTTTTCAGTTTACCACACTCTTCTGCATCAAATATTCTTCCTGTATTTATTCACACATATCTTTTGCTTCTTGTAGCTCATAGACCCTATCAAGACTCTTCTTGACCATTCCATATAAAACACTTGTGTTCCCTTTCCTTCCTGTTACTTTCGTCCCCAGCACTTAGCATATACTGGCATAGTATATATGTTTTCTTGTCTTGATTTTGTGGTTGTTGTTTGTTTGTTGTTTTGCAGTGCTGGGATTTGAACCTAGGGTCTTGCATGTGCCAGGCAAGTGCTCTACCAGTGAGCTATACCACCAACTCTTCTGGTTTACATTCTGTCTCTCTCGGTGAGATTATAAGCTATATAGGGACACAGACGTTTTACTACTTGATGCCTAGCAACCAGACTATGCCTGGCACATTGGAAGCACTTAGTTTTTCTGAAAGAATAAAGGCTTTAGCAATGTCAGTCTCCCAGCAATAGATATTGGGTACTTCTTGAGCCCTTAAGCGACCAAGAAGCATCAGGATACTCCAGCAATGAACTAGTACAAGGTAAACTCCCAAAAGGAAACAGTGCAGCCCACCTTAACCAGCTTCTCCTCACGGTTTCTGTCTGATGGTCACTTACTCCATGTGTATGCCTGAGCCAAACTGTGCTATGTTGTTTTGCCAATCTTTCCACCACCAAATGTGGGAGGTACACAGGTGCCCATTTCTCAGGGGAGTCGATCTGAGCCACAAAGGATGTGTCCCACTTGCAGATTTACATCTGCGGAGTCCAGAACTCATGTTCTGAAGCAGTGTCCTTCCATCAAAACAAGAACAGCCTCCCCTCTGCCCCTGCATGCAGGTGCAGTCACGCCAGCATTCCTCATTGTTGCCATAACCCCAGGAGGATGAGCCAGTCAGCTGCTTTAGTGAGCTGAAGTCACACCATCATTTTGTTCTACTGCTACTGGTCTCACAGAAGGCCGGCTTCCTGACCGCCCACCCAGGAGCCCGCCCCTTCCCGAGCAAGCTCCTTCTGCCTGAACACCCTCGGCCCAGGTTTGAGTGACACGTCATACTCTCTGCAGTAGGGTTTTATTGCATTTTTGAACAGCTTTGATTTTTCAATCACTTCCATAAATATCCATAGAACACAAAGAAATAATGAGATGTCTAGAAGGTCCAGTGCTTTGTTGAATAGTAGTTGGCTCCATGTTGGCAGGGGAAACTCTGCTGGGCTGGTGGCTTCTTAGTTTTCTTCTGAGACAGGTCTGGGAGGTGTTGGATGAATTCTCTCTCTTGCTTTCTCCACATCTCAGCCTGGCTGCCTTTTGGCTTCCGGTTGCTTTCATTCTGCAGCTCTGCCTAGGAAAGCCAGGCCACAGCGTTTGGGCCCAAAGGGGAGAAGAGGATCAAGGCAACCCTAAAAGCTTATTGAGCACTGCTTTCTGCTTACATTTTAACTGAGCCCAGCGACAGAGAGCTCTTACACCAGGAAGGGCAAAGTGTTCGAAGAAGAAAACAATTTCCCTGAACCCTTTTGTATTTTTCTTAATCCCTCCTAGCTTTCTGTTTCATTCTGGGATTTTCTTTCTTCCCTTCTTCATAATGATTTTATTTTCATCATCTTAAGAATGGAAGGAAGGCGTCTCCAGCGTTTCTTTCCTTGACTCTCAGGCATGTAACTTGCCAGCTCCTTACTCCAGTCACCTTGAGACAGAAGCCCCAGAACACTGATGATCTCTATTAAAATACGGAGCAGCCTCAGAAGCGACAAGTGTGAATTAAAATCCAGGGGGCAGAAAAGATAAAAGGCCCCAGTAATCACCCCCCC
>PVKS010011696.1:0-55933 GCA_004027875.1 Aplodontia rufa | reverse complement strand
CTTCTGACAACAGAGCTATGTGACAGGGACTCCCAGTGCTGGCCTGTGCCACTGCAGGACCATGTGCTGCGGGTACAGTGTTCTCCTGGCAGCCCATGTCCTTGCGTGGCCTCAAGTTATGCCGTTCCCATGACTGCTGCCATCAAAGGGTGTAGTTTGATGCAGGATCCCACATTCTACCCTGTGCCACTGTGAGCCAGAGACCTGAACACCCGGGGAGGGAGGGGCAAGGCAGGGATGCAGGATCCCACGTTCCACCCTGTGCCACTGTGAACCAGAGACCTGAACACCCGGGGAGGGAGGAGCAAGGCAGGGATGCAGGATCCCACGTTCCACCCTGTGCCACTGTGAACCAGAGACCTGAACACCCAGGGAGGGACGAGCAAGGGAGGTCCAGGACCTCAGACCCTGTCAGCAGGAGAGAGGCGAGTGCCAGCCCTGAGTGCATGACTTTTACCCTAATGCTTTGTTCCTTCAGGAATGAAGAGAAACATGAAAAATATAACCCCAGCCCGGGTGAGGAGCCCCCTGCTTCCCGGTGCTTTCGCTGCTGTGACCCAGGGACCCCTGTGTACCAGGCAATCCCTGCACCGCAGATCAACATCACCATCTTGAAAGGTCAGACGCCTGCAGAGACAGGGGGGGCTCTCTTGTGCACATGGGGAGGAGACTGTGGAGTCTTCGGCCTGGGGCTGGGTGGGATCAGAATGCTTTCACGGGACAGGAGCAGTGACAGGAAGACATCCCGGTTTTGAGGGTCTGGCTCATTTCCGAGGTGAGAGATGAAGAAGAGCTGGCAGGACCAGGAGAGGGAGCTGCAGGGCTGCCAGGCCTCCACCTTCATGGGGACTGCAGACTTCCAAGCTCTGCTTTGAGGCTTGCTGCCCCCGGCCTGCTTTCTGAAATTCTGCCTCCCTCCCCATAACCGTGCATGGTAGAAACACTTGTGACTGGATTCTGAGCTGAGCTCCAACATCTGCAGTCCATTTGCTCAGAGTGAGCTTGGCCTGACCACAGAGCCTGTTGCTTGTGGACAAACCCATATGTTCCTTTCTTTCTGCCAGGGCAGGAAAAATACCATTATTACTTCTGGATTAAAATAGATCAAGCCTCTTGAGAATCAAAGTCCCAGAGCGGAGGACAGGGCCTCACGGGGTGGGACAGGGTATGAAGTCCAATCAGGACAGAGCCCGAAGCTGAGATGCAGGCCAACCACTCGGTGGCTTCCTTGACACCCCTGTCTTCCTGCCCCTTTTAGGTGAGAAGGGTGACCGAGGTGATCGCGGCCTGCAGGGTAAATATGGCAAAACGGGCTCTGTGGGTGCCAGGGGCCACATCGGACCCAAGGGACAGAAGGGCTCCATGGGGGCTCCCGGGGACCGGTGCAAGAACCACTACGCGGCCTTCTCGGTGGGCCGGAAGAAGCCCCTGCACAGCAGCGACTACTACCAGACGGTGGTCTTTGACACGGAGTTCGTGAACCTCTACAGCCACTTCAACATGTTCACCGGCAGGTTCTACTGCTACGTGCCAGGCATCTACTTCTTCAGCCTCAACGTGCACACCTGGAACCAGAAGGAGACCTACCTGCACATCATGAGGAACACGGAGGAGGCGGCCATCCTGTACGCGCAGGTGAGCGACCGCAGCATCATGCAGAGCCAGAGCCTGATGCTGCAGCTGCGGGAGCAGGACGAGGTGTGGGTGCGCCTCTTCAAGGGCGAGCGCGAGAACGCCATCTTCAGCGATGAGTTCGACACCTACATCACCTTCAGCGGCTACCTGGTCAAGCACGCCTCCGAGCCCTAGCGCCCGCCCCGCCCCCGCCCCAACTGCCCGCACTAGGCTCACCCGGCGCCTCTCGCCCCAGTCCCGGCCCCCTTGGCTTCTGTGTCCCTGGCCTTGGCACTCAACACGACGCCCTTGACGGGTGGGAAGCCAACATGATGTGGCCGCCTCTGGCCTCTGTCTGCAGATCTGCGGCGGATGAAATCATGGGTGGGGTGCCAGCGAGCCCTCGGCCTCCAGCTCCCCTCTGCACCCAGCCTTGAGTGACCTGGAGTTGCTCTGTCCTGCTGCAGCAGGGCGTCCAACAGCATGGCATCCCGCCCCCGTTCCTGGAAGTAACCAAGCAAATGCTTACGGTTCCAAAGGAGCGAAGCAAGCCGTGGGGACGATGGCTAGCCTGCGTTGAGCACTTCCAGCCAGCCGGCTCCCCAGGAGAGTGCCACACGAGACCTCACGCAGTGGATCTGCAGAAGCACGGGTGGCGAGGAGGGACAGGGGCCAGGAAACCACATCTAGTTTGTTCTACTAGGCCACCTATGGACCTTCTTGGGGGACAGCGGGACTGACCTCCATGTCTTGCTAACACTGCTGTAGCCTTGCCTGAGGGCTCAGCAGGACTTTCTGAGCCCTGGTAGTGAGGGTCTGGGCCACACACATCCGCTCCCTAGAGGGGCACCGAGCCCTCGTCTCTTGGCTCTGGACATGTGGAATTCGACTGCTTGCTTCAGGTCACAGGCTCCTGACAGTGGCTGGGGACCTGCAGATGTCGCTGTGAGGAGTGTCCTGTCCCTCCTCCCGATGTGTCCTCCCTGGAAAGCCTGGGCCTGTGCTGCTGCCCTGGTAGAGCACCTTTTCACCTCAGATTGGTGACCTCTGGGGCCAGTTCCTCGTCTCACATCCGCTATGTTGGTTGGTAGTGAGGCAGGTGGTTCCATCCAGACCTGTCCACAGGCCTCGCTGACCAGCAGCTAAGGCAATGTGGGAGGAGCAGGAGGGAGCTGGAAGGTGTTGGAAGGTACCCCCTGTCTTTTTCTGGGGCTCCCATTAGATCACTCCTGTGACCAGGGTAGAAGATGGCTAAGCACTGGGCTTGGGCTCACGCTCTGGAAGGTGAAGTGTCCTGGGAGGCAGGAGCCCCTGCAGCTCTGCTGGGACCACCCGGAGCAGGGCAGCTGCCTCCCATGGGTGCTCTGGACGTCACTGATGTTGGCCCTGCCCTAGCAGCCTTGCTTCCTGGCTGCAGGGTCATGCTCTCTGACCTAGGGAACCTGTTAGCTCTTCCTCCTCTCGTCCCATGGTGACCCCCATCCCCTGTCACTCTCCTGTCCTGCTTGAGCCCTGACTTTCTGAGCAGGGCCTTCATCTTCTCCTGATGGTTCTCGTTTTGACCCTTCCTCACCTGGAGCCTGGCTGCTCGAGCCTGGGGTCTGCAGGTGCCAGCTTCTGAAACACCGTGCCGGTCAGAGTCCATAAGCCTCATTCTGTGGGCATGTAGCACCGGGCAGAGGGCCTGCCACCGTGCTCCGCAGCACCGATCAGCAAACATTAAACTCGAAGCCATGTGTCCAGCATCCTGCCTCTTCCGTTGTTCATTGAGATGAGTCCTCCTCCTATTCTGCCCACCTCCTGCCCGTTGCAGGCCTGGGGTCCTCAGCTTTGCTCCTGGGGTCCTGCTAGGCCTGGATTGCCTGGCTCCTTGCAGGGAGATGTGGTTTTCAGGTGGGCCTCCAGAGCAGTTCCAAGTGTGGCTGTTCTGGGGACTTGTGCAAGGTGACAGGAGGCCTGGGTTTGCTCTTCCTGACTGGGCACAGTGTCTAGAAAAGGCAGAAGCCAAGGAGGTGACCCCTGGCTGCACTCCTGACCTGGGCTGCTGTAAAAAAGAGCACAATGATTGCTCTCATCCTGGAGGCCACACGTCCAAAATCAAGGGGCAGACAGGTCTGTGCTCCTTCAGGGGCTCTGGGGGTGGCCCTTGCTGC
Organism: Aplodontia rufa; assembly: GCA_004027875.1. Classification (NCBI taxonomy): domain Eukaryota; kingdom Metazoa; phylum Chordata; class Mammalia; order Rodentia; family Aplodontiidae; genus Aplodontia; species Aplodontia rufa. Next base: position 52,166 of record PVKS010011696.1, on the reverse strand, counting down.
TGCTGCGGACCTCTGGCGGCCCCAGGCATTCCTTGGCTTGGGGAAGCCCCTCTCCAGCCTCTGCCTGCTCCTCTTCCCCGTGGCCTCTTTCCTGTGCCTCAGATCTCCCTTCCCTCTACCAGAACGTCGTTGTTGGATATGGGGCCCACCTAAATCAGGGGTGATCTCCTCTTGAGATCTTTAGCTTAGTTATATCTGCAAAGCTCGATTTCCAAAGAAGGCACATCCAAGGCACAGTTTAGGACTTGCTCCGTCCTTTTAGGGCTGCAGTGGAGCGTGATGCTACAGCTGTGGGCTCCACACGCCCCCCAGGCCTGACAGCGGAGGACAGATGCTGCTCCTTCTCTCATCGCTGGCCAAATGGGTTAGCAGCCATGGAGGCCCGAGCCAGCAGACCTGCAAATGGCTGGCCTCCTGCCTTTGCTTGGTCCTGAGTGAGGACACGTGGTTATCCTCAGCCTTGGGTTGTGGCCAGAGGGAGCAGGCAGACCCTGCAATCCTGCTCTCTGTGGGACGAAGGTAGCGCCTACCTCTGCAGAGCTTGGGCCACTCAGCAGAGATGTCCTTTCTGTGAAGCTGGGAGTGGGGACTGCAGGCCCAGAAGGAAGGAGTCAGCTCTGTCCCGGTCCACTGACACTCTCACTTCTCTCTAGGATGGCCAGGGGCCCATGCACCCTTCTACCACTGCTGGCCTGGTTTCTGTGGGACAGGAGGTGGCATCTGCTCTGAGCCCACCTTAGGCCTCTTTGATGCCCCCACTCTGCAAGGGCCCCCTCCCCAGTCCTTTCCTTATCCAGTCGTCCCATTTGTCCTGCTGCTTTGCGAACATTTCCTTGTTCCTGCTTTGAGACAGCTCATGTGCTAGGCACTGGGGACATAATGACAAATAAGGTGTGGTCCTTGCCTTCCAGAGGAATTGCCCAGAGTTGTAGCTTCCGCAGGACACAGATGCCAGCCTCCTGAGAACTGCACACTTAGTTCCAAGTTATCTGCTCCTTCTGACTCCTCCCGTGCAGTTTACTTCCGCAGGGTTCTGCCGCATTTCCTGTCCTCAGGTGGTGACAGCCTGGCCAGCTAGCTCTCTGAAGAAGACCACAAACCTAGTGGCAAGACGTGTATCAGTGTTTCAGCAACAGGACTTCGAGAAGACTGGTGACTCGGGGACAGGAAAGGACTGCTACAGCAGGGCTCCCTGAGTCTCTAGCTGGGGTGAGAGGGCACAGCTGTGCCTGGTCCTCAAGGATGGCTCTCTGTGGGTTCCCATGACAACACACTGCATGATGGGAAGCTGGCTATGCTTTCCCAGACCATGGGGCAAAACCCCAGGATGTTCAGAAAATGATCAATGAAGCCAGAAGCCTCTACATGCAAGAGAATGGGGCTGGGCCTCTACCTCACACCACACACACAAATTAATTCAAAATGAACCAAAGGCCTAAATGGAAGAGCTGAACCTGCAAAGCTGTTGGAAGGAAGCCTAGGTGCTGATCTCGTGACTTGGGTTAGGCAGTGGATTCTCAGATAGACTGTACGTCATCTGAACTGTGGACATCAGCATTTCAAAGGATGCTGTGAAGGGAGTGAAGATGGCACACGCAGTGGCGGCCAGGGTTTCCAAATTATATGACAGGACTCAGGTAGAGCACATAAGCAACTCTTGAAACCCAAGAGAGAAAAGACAAACAGTGCAGTTAGAAACGGCCGAAGAGCAGAGGAAGCATTTCTCCAGAGGTCACAGGAAGTCAGCGTCTGTGAACGTCAGCACATCGGGGACACCAAGTCAAACCATCATGGCCACAACCAAGAGGATTGATGCTAATCGTGCTGGCGATGCTGTGGGGAGTCGAAACCAGATCCACCGCTGTTGGCAACATCAGTGCTGCAACCTCTGCAAAACAGCCAGGAAGTGCCTCAAAATGTTAAGATGGGCTGCAGCTGACCCAGAAATTCCACATTGGGGTACCTACCCAAAATGTCCATGCAAAAATTTCTAGATGGGTTCATAGTAGCATTATTTGTAATAATAAAAAAAAGTGGTTGGGCAATGTGGGGATAATTTTGGTTTAAGAACAAATGCATATCATATTGTTACTTTATATCCATTTATGATTGTACAATAACTCAACTCCATAATACAAAATAAAAAGAGTGAATGCCACCATGTGATCCCCAGTCAGTGAACAGATGAACAAGATGTGTGTGCCATTTCTACGGGTGGAATATTACTCAGCAATAGAAAGGACTGAATTACTGATCATGTTAGGACATTGACCAACCTCAGAAACATCCTAAGGGGAGGCCACCTTCTGTATGATTCCACTTACACAAAATACCCAGAAGAGACAAATCTGTAGAGACAGGAAGTAGATTAGGGGTATGCTGGAGCTGGGGTGGGAAGAAGGGGAGACTGGGAGGGTGTGAGTAATCTGTGGTTTCCTTTGGGATGATGAGTGCGCTGAAATTGATTATGACTGGTTGCACAGTCTGTGATCATACTAAAAGGCCTTGAACGGGTGGGTTGTACGGTATGTGAATTGTATCTCCACAAAGCAGTTATAAAAACAAAACAAAACAAAATCCCACATAAAAGCAAACACTCAGATGGCCTCACCCTTCCCAGTTGAGGGCTGGAAGTCCTGGAGTGCCTGGATTATGTATGCCCTGCAGGGTCAGTCTCAGGACTCTGGGTTTGGCTTGGGACAGGACGGGGGCAGGGGCCAGGGAGGTCGCATGGGAACGTTAAGTGTGAGCTCTTCCAAGAACATCGCTGAACAATCATTTTGAATCCACTGAGTGAGATCACTTCAGTGCAAGAGGCTGACCGCGGTGCCAGGGGGAACATTCCAGAAGGAACGAGTAACTGAGGACCACACCTTTCTCTCAGAAATCCTCACACAGCCGGGGAGGTGACCTCAAGTGCCCCTGCCTCAACTGGCATCAGAATGCAGCCCCTCCCAGGGCAGAATAGAGCTCAGCCCACATGCAGAGGGACAGGAGAGGACAAGGAATTTCCAGTTGAGAGACTGCTACAGTGGTGCTCTGGATAATTTGTAAGTCTTCCTGCCTAGACAGAGAGGGTCCCTGTAATTGTTCCATGGAGATGCCACTAAGCTAGCTGTGCACGCAGCTCGAGAGCCGATGACTAAAGATGGGGAGCAAGGGGCTGGAGCGGTGGCTTGGCGGTTACAGCGCTTGCCTGGCATGTGTGGGTACGCGAGTTCAAACCCCAGTACCCACGAACACGGCTAAGTGTCTGAGCAATGGAAGTCATGTGAAAAACTCAATAAAAATGGATTCTCTCTGATTCTCTCTCTCTCTCTGTCCCTCTCTCTCTTAAAAAAAAAATGGGGAGCAAGGACAAAGCCCACGTTCACCCTGGGAGCTCACGGGAGAGGTGCCACCACCCATGCAAACAGCCATGCTTGTCATTGCAGAGGGATCAGAGGGACAAGATTGAGAACTGTGGCCGAGAGCTTTAAACTACCAATGGCAAAGAACCAAGTGGAAAACTCTAGAAGTGAAAAATCAACAAATAAAACTAAGAACTTGCTGGACAAATGTAGCAGCAGGTTAGACACAGCTGCAGAGAAAACTCGGTGGACGAGAAGATAAACCGGAAGACGAGTGGAGAAAAAAAGGATGGCGAATACAGAATCGAGGACGCGTCTGTGCGGAGGCGTCCCTGGGAGACCCGGCTGGCATGTAGAACTGCACACCCAGGGCTGCATGGAGCCAGGTGAGCTCCCCACGTGCAGCGAAGGGCTAAGGTGCAGATTCAGGAAGCCCAGTGAATCCCAGCAGGAAAACTAGAGACAAGCTCACAGCCAGCACGGACCGTGCCGGAAAAGCATCGAACTCAAAGACAAAGAACAACATTGCCTCCTTAAAAACTGGGAAATTTCTTTCCTGTAAGGGATTTATAATAAGTAGGACGACAGCCCTCGCCACAGAAAGGGGCAAAAGCCAAAAGACAGTGGAGCGGCCAACTGAAAGGCCGAAGAACAGCAGCCCTCAATAAGGTTCTCTTCCCAGTGGAAACACAGACGTTTGCAAGCAAGCAAAAATTGAAAGAGCTCTCTGCTACGGGAAAATGGCTCAGAGAGAAGGTGAGAGAGGCAGGAATGAATGAGAAGCCACCAAAGCGGCCAATTTGGTGGTGATTCTAAATGAGCATTGCCTGTAAAAAAAAAAAAAAAAAAAGGTAGGAGCAATGTTGGAAAACTGTCTGGAAATTCCTGTGTCAAGCATGGAGTTGCCGGGACTCGGAACCCTGCTCTTCCATACCCAGGGGAAATGAACGCACGCTCCCTGCACACAGATGTTCACGGCAACGTTGGCCACCACGCCGCTGCTGGATGGGCACACGGATCAGGCGTGATGTGTCCACACAATGCAGTGCCGTGAGGCTGCACAGGAGCGGATCTCGAAGGCAGGCTGCCGCGTGGGTGCACACCATGTGGTTTCATTTAAGCTGCGAGCCCACAGTAGGCAAACGCACAGGGACAGGAAGTAGATTAGCAGCTGCCTGGGCTGGGTGCGCCTTGGCAGGGAGAGACGCAGGAGTGACTGCTGGTAGGTTTCTCTTTCGGCTGCGGTCATAGTCACGTGCCACTGTGAATGCGCACACAAACTGCGCACTTTAATGGATGAAACATGCTCTGTGTAAGTGATATCTCAAAGATGCCAAGATATAATGACTTCGGAGGTTTAGAATCCACATAGTAGAGGAGTCTGGGAGACGGCTGGGTGGGAGGCACCTGGAGTCTGTCTCCCCACTTTGACATCTGCACTGGCAGAATCTGGGGACACCAGGTGGAACTTCTAGGAGGGGCTTGGACAGGAAGTTGCAGTTGATTTGGGTCCATTTCAGCTCTTGGTACAGTGGTAGCTACCCACACCTACTCCTGTCTCCACGACAGGCGGCTGTGTACCAGTCATGCAGCAAATGGCACGTAGCTTGTGGAAGCCAGGTGGGCAGAGGGCCCTGCCTTCCAAATGCCAGCAATCCGTGCCCTGACCACTGCAGAGGTACAGAGCAGAGACAGCAGTCACTGCTGTATCCCTAACGCTGTTGCAAGCCCCCCTCCTTTTGGCTGAATCCACTTCCAGGGAACTTAAGGGGCTTGTGCCTTTTATCCCCTCCCTCCATTCTTCTCCTCTTGAGATACAGACACTAAAGACCTGAGACGTTCAAAAGCAGCTTGGAAGGGGTTGGTGTGATGGCTCAGCAGTAGAGTGCTTGCCTAGTATGTGTGAGGATCTGCGTTCAAACCCCAGCACCATATACAAAACTAAATGTTGGAAAGACAAAACCTAGAGGGGGGAAACATTGACTCTAGTTTTTTTTTTTTTTTTTTTAAGAGAAAGGACTGTGTGTGTGTGAGAGAGAAACAGGAACAAACAATTTCATTTAGTTTTGCATGTGGCTTTCATTGCTGACACTTTGTTGTGTACATGGTGCTGGGGTTTGAACACTGCATCCTTGCACATGCCAGGCAAGTGCCGTAACTGCTGGGCCATGGCTCCAGCCCTGACTTGCCATTAAAAAATAAATAAATAAAAGAAAAGGAGCAGGGACATTTGCGTAGTGATCACACCTGCCCGAGGAAGGTACAGGCTCAGAAAACATCTGAGAGTCCTTATGTTTTCAGCTAAGTCTGACCCCTGGCATGGGGACAACATATAACACTTAAGGAAGAAGTAACAAACCCCAGAAATCCTTGGGGAAGGGGAGGAATCAGATTTCTAAGAGTGACCACATTATTAGATTCAAGTGTCAAGTTTTCAACAAAAATTGCAAAGCATACAAAGAAACAGAAAAGTATGGCACATTCAAAGGTGGGGGAATCAACAGACACTATTTTTTGAAGGAAAAAAACCAACCTGATTGAAGTTCTACTAGACAAAGACTTTAAAACAGCTGTCTTGCTAGGTACAGTGGCCCACGCCTGTAATCCCAGTGACTCAGGAGGTTGAAGCTGGAGGATCGCAAGTTCTAGGCCAGGCTAAGCAACTTAATGAGAACCTGTCTTAAAATAAAAAATAAAAAGGGCTGAGGATGTGGCTCAGTGGTTGCACACTCCTGGACTCCATCCCTGGTACCCAAAACAAACAAACAAAACCAGGTATCTTCAAGATGCTCAAAAAACTAAATACACATGTGGAGAAAGTCAAGAATATGATGTATGAACAAAACGGAAATGTCATTGAGAGACAAAAAATCTAAAAAGACCAAACAGAAGTTCTGAAGCAGAAAAGTACAGTAACTGAACTTTTAAAACCTCCAGAGGGATTCAAAGGTCTCTCTGAGCAGGCAAGAGAAAGAATCAACGAGCTGGAAGACAGGACAACGGAAATTATCAGCTCTGAGTCACAGGACAGCGGTGAATGGAGTGCAAGGGACCTGCGGGACGTCTCCAAGCAGACCAACGTGCACACCGTGGGGCCCAGAAGAAGGGAGAGAAGGCAGAGAGAACTTCCGAAGAAATAAAGGCCGGAAACATCTCAAAGTTGACCAAGGCCATGAGAATAACATCTAAGGACCTTAGCAAGCTCATGAGTGTAGTTCATTTTCCTTTGGAATCCAACTTTGAAAAGTGAAAGCTAAAGAGTGACTCTAGGAAGAAGCTGCTTGTCACATACAAAGGATCCTCGATGAGACCACTCACACATTTCTCATCCGAAATTTTGGAGGCAAGAAGTAATGGGATGAGGGGCTGGAGCGGAGGCTTGGTGGTTACGGCGCTTGCCCAGTACGCGCAAGTACATGGGTTTAAACCCCAGCGCCCTCGTACACAACTAAGTGTCAGAGCAACAAAGGCCATGTGAAAAACTAAATAAAAATTGTTTCTCTCTCTCTCTCTCTCTCTCTCACTGTCCTCTCTTTAAAAAAAAAAGAAGTAATGGGCTGATATGTTCAAAGTGTTAACAGGAAAAACTGTCAACCAAGAAACCTAAATCTAGCAAAACTGTCCTTCAGACGGGCTGTGGGTGTGGCTCAGCAGTAGAGCACTTGCCTAGCATATAGGAGGCCCTGGCTCAAGGACCAGGCCTGGGAAAAAAGAGGGAGACAGAAATTAAGATTTTCACAGTTAAGCAAAAACTGAGGGAGTTTGTTACTGAAACGTTGAGGAAGTCGGAAAGGTTGAGTGAAAGCACACCAGCCATAACTGGAAGTCACACAAAGAAATAAAGTTCTCACTAGGCGTGAGCATGTGGGAAATTATAAAAGCTAGTGTGGTTTTAATAGTGCTTTGCTTTCTACATCATTAAGGGACTAAAGCATTAAAAAATCACTAGTCTAAAAGTATGATGGTAACCTTGGCAACTCCACACCGTGCTTCTCACATAGTCTAAGACACTAATGCAAGTAAAGGAATGTTAGTTTATGTTTTGGGGCATATCATATATAAGTATATCATCTCGTGACATCAACAACTGGGAGGTGGGGAAAGAGGTGTAAAGAGGTTGAGTCTTTATATGCTATTCAAGTTAAATGGGTATAAATTCGAATTAGAGTGTTATAATGTAAGTGTTTTATATGTGGTCCTATTAACCGTAGAGAGAATAGTTATAGAATATACCCAAAAGGAGATGAGAAAGGAATGTAAACATTTCACTACAAAAATCCAACTAAACACATAAAGAAGACAGTGATGTAGGAAATAAGGTTAAAAAAAAATCAAGCAAGCTGTAAGTCCTGTGTGCAGCAAATTCTGCCTCGTGGGCAATTACTTTGGATCTCAGTGGATTAAAGTCTCTAGTGGAAAGAGTGATTAGCAGAATGGGTGGGACATAACCCTGCCATCTGCCGTCTAGAGCAGCGTGTGAGCGTCAGATGCACACACACGGTTGAAAGCAGAGCGCTGCAAAAGGATGTTCCACGCCAATAGTCACCAAAAGAGGGCCGGGGTAGCGGTGCTAACACCAGAAAAATAAACTCTGGATAAGAAGAGTTTAGAAGACAGAAGACATTACGTATTCACAAAGGGTTCAATACAGCAAGAACACACCAGTTACGGTCACACACACAGTAGGTCACCAAAACATCCGAAGCGAACTCTGCGAGAACTGGAGGAAGAGCTCAACAGGCCTACACAATACCAGAGACTTCGGTGGCCAACGTTGATGGTGGAGCAGCCAGAGAGAAGATGAGCCAGGAGGGAGAGGATCCGGAAGACACCCCAGTCAGCAGCACCCATGGTCTCAAGTGCACAGGGGACGTTCCCAGGACGGACCACAGGTTAGGCCATGGTTGAGGTCCAAGGTAGATCTCACACAAGGTGCCTTCTCTGGACACCACAGGATGAAGACAGGAGTCGTAACAGAAGTTAAGACCAAAAATTTCACAAAAGTGGAAAGGCAGCAACGTATGCTTAAAGGACGGATGGATCAAAGAAGAGAGACTGTAAAACACTTCCAGACAGATGCAATCCAAACACGATAACTAAAATGCACGGAAGGCAGCAAGAGCAGTGCCGGTAGTGTGAGGAATGAAATGAATGAAGAAAGTAAAGGAAAAGGAGAGTGACTCACAGTGACCCACGTTTGCTGGGGAGAAACCCGCGGAGGGGAGCTCCAGCTTAGAATATTTGTTGTTTCAGCTTCGTGTAAGGATGGGGGTGGCTGCTGGGGGAGGCCTGGTCAGCAGCCCGCTTAGCTGCTGCATGTGCTAGTGCATTGCCCTTTGCTGTGGGGCTGGTTGATTCTTGGTGCCCCCTGCAGTGTAAGGCTGCTACAGCCTGAGGTAATTTTGCAGCCTTCAGTAGGTCATGAATGCAATGCCATTAAGGATAGGTGTTCCTCCAGCAGTTAAAAATCCCGATCTTGCCAGGTGAGGTGAGAGGGAAGGATGTGAAAGGCACATTTGGAGTCAGTGAATATGTTCCCTCTGTCCCCAAGGCAGAGAGAGTGCATTGGTTAAGGCTGTTAATTCAGCTCGTTGGGAGGTTTGGGGAGGCAAGGCCCTGATCATACGATCTGATCATTGGATATCATGGCCCATCCTGGGACCTCCCCTTCCACTTCAGCCTGGAGTAAGTATAGGGAGGGCAGGCGAGGAGGGGACTAGGCCAGTGCTAGGGAGCTGTCAGGGAAGAGTGCTTTTTTATGATGATGGGAGTGTTTAGGGTTTCTTTGCATGATTATAGCGTGTTGTCCAGGGTTTCGGGACAGGAGGTGAGGTGACACATTCTAAGATGGAGGAAATGTTTCCAAATGGCATTGCCTAAGTTAGGTTCTACCTAACAAGGGGGGAAATTTATGTATATTCTTAGGTTAAAAAGCAAGAAAGATGGGTTGGAAATGTAACTCAGTGTTAGAGTGCTTACCTTGCATGTGTGAGGCCCTGGGTTCCTCCCCTCGCATTGGAAGGAAAAAAAAAAGCAAAAGAAACAACCTATCAAGAAAGATCTCAAACTAACAATCTGCATGTGTCAGTCAGCTTCCACTACGATAGCAAACACCTGAGAAAATCAACCTAAAAAGAGAAGAGGGCCAGGTGCGGTGTGCACACCTGTAATCCCAGTGACCTGGCGGGTTGAGGCAGGTGCATCACAAGTTCAAAGCCAGCCTCGGCAACTTCGCAACACTGTGTCAAATAAAAATAAATACATAAAAATGGCTGGGGATGAGGCTTAGTGGTTAAGTGCCCTGGGTTCAACCCCCGGTACTCTCCCAAATAAATAAAATAAAAAATAAAACTTATGAAAAACAGAAAGAGAGAAGGGGTTACTCTGGCCCATGGTTTTGGAGGTGGCCGTCCGTGGCTGGCTCCTTTGCTTTGGGGCCGGTGGCGAGGCTCTGTGCTGTGGCGGGAAGCACACGTGGAGCTCATGGCCAGGGAGTGAAAAGGAGCAGGGGAGGAAGGGGCTGGGGCCCGGGTCCCACACTGCCCATGCCCTGAAGACCTCCTGTCACAGGAAAGCGGGGAGCTGAAGCTCCAGACCTCGGCTCTTGTCTTCCAACGATAGAAAATTTAAAGTCAACACCAAAAGTCTTGCAGGAGAACCTTATTGCAAGTGAAAGAGGGGACAGCAGAGTAACAGCAGAGTGGGGCTCAAGCAGAGAGCACTCTCAAGAGGGAGTGGGCCAGCTTTGAGCAGAGAGACAGCTGTCTCCCAGTTTATTACCTGGTGTTTACCAGGAGAGCTGGGGTCCTTCAGCAGCCTTCGCCAGTCAGGGGTTCAACTCCTCCTTCATGTCGGCGGTGGAGCTGGGATCTTGGTTGGTCCCCTGGAACTGTCACAGCGGCTGTCCTACTTAGGGGGGCTTCATCTGCAGGTCAGTCCCATGTTAATGTGGGCATTGGGGTCAGAAGCCATACTGGTCGCCTGCGCTACTAAAGGAATCTTCCTTCCCAGACGAATGGAGACGCTTCAACCATATGACCTAGCTTCACAGTGACCTCCACGGACCCTGTCAAGAGCTAGTCCCGCTGATCCCTTTCTCTCGACGCATTTCCAATTAGTTCCTTTGCTTCTGTTTATTTTCTACAATTGAACCTACTTTGGAAGCAGTTTAAAGAAGACCCTAAAGTAACTGAAAGGACCCTAGGGACGTTGCCATGCATTTCACTGCTCAGTGCCAGTCACTACCTAACTGTGCACTCAGCCACTTCCTGAAGGGTCCACCCCCTCCCGATTTTGCCATGGGAGGGGCTTTAGCACAGGGACCTTGGGGGAATACTTCAGATCCAAACAGCAGTGCTGACTTTATAACAGGCGGCACCCGGAAGAGGAAGGTGACATAGAGCTTAGAACAGAGATAGGTGGCCCAGAGGGGAGAGGGATGACAGGGAGATCAACGCAACCCAAAGCCGGCTCTCTGAAAAGGTCAGCAAAAGTGACTAACATGTAACTAGATAGACTGAGAAAAAGACACTCAAACTGTGGAGACTCAAATTGCTGAAATCAGAAATGGAAAGAGGAACCCGACCACTGGTTCTACGGAAATGAAGACCATGTGTCAGCCTGTTAACAATGGCTCCCCTCCGCTCGATGGAGTGAAAATTCCTGGGAACACCACTCTACCAGGACGAGATCAAGATGAAACAGAAGATCTGAACACAGCTGTCGTCAGGAAGGAGCTTGAATCCGTAAGGAAAACAAACCCAACAAAACCCAGGAAACAACTAGTCCCGGAGGGGACACAGGGACATCACCGTGCTTGTCACGGTGGTGGGAAGGTCAAGTGGCCAGGTGTTGTGGAGATGGTCTGGGAGCCCTTGAGAAAGTCGCACAGAGTTACCATGTGACCCAGCACCCCAACTTACAGATCCCCAAGCAGGGTCTCCCAGAGCCGGGCCTGCACCCTGGCTCCCGGAAGCACGGTTCCAGTAGCTGAGCTGTGTCCGTCAGCGGGGGAGTGGAGAAGCACAAGGTGGCCTCTGGAACAGGAAGGGTGCTCTGCTGGATGCCACAACCCTGGTGACCTGGGAGGGAATCCTGCTGGGTGAGCCACAGGAAGCGAGATTGCATGGGCCCTTGGCATTCACAGTCAGAGCCCGATGGCAGCGCTGTGGTTGCCAGGACTGGGGCGCAGAGCGGGAGTTCAATTAGAACAGGGTTCTGGTTTTCCAGGGTGGGTAGATTTCTGAAGGGTGGGGACAGATGCCCGGGGTGGTGGATGCATTTAGTGGCACTTGGTGTACATTGGTGGATGCAGCTCCTGCCTGGGCACCCATGGCAAAGCCTGCATCGAGCTATTTGAAACCGGTCCTACCTTGTCACCTTTGGCCTTGTTACAGCCAGGCTTCCCCAAGTGGTGGCTTCTGATATATACCTGTGGTTCCTCATCCCAAATCCCTACACACCCCGCAATGAGACCATGAGGTCGGCACCGAATTGAGGCACCAAGTCCCCCCTGTGTGTTTTAAATCAGAGCCCACAGCCTCGGGCTGGGAGGCACAAGGAGCAGCACCTGGGGACGTGGGGCATCGTGCGTGGGTCCTCTCTCCTGTTCCTGATCTCCACCTGCTGGCTGCGCACCCCTCGCCCCTTCTGGGGCGTTTGTTGTGCCACCTGCAGAGGCCTCACCTGGCCACGCATCCTGGCCGCTCTCCTCCCGGTCAAGGCTCTCCCAAACAGCCACCCTCCTGGTAGGAGTGATGTGGACGCAGGCCACAGCGAGCCGAGGGGAGAGCTGCAGGGCTTGGTAGCATAAGCCTGCTTCCTGTGACCCGGATCCCTGGTCACAAGTCAGACACGGAGGCCTCAGGACATCCACCAGGATCCAGTCCCAGGTGAGCTGCACCGCACACACCCCCTGCCTGCCCTGAAGCCCCACCAGGGCAGGGCTGGGATCAGTGTCATTTCCCCAAAAGAGAGGAAGAGAATCACACCACCACGTGGTCAAGCACTAGGCTTTATGTGTACTTTACGCAATAGAATGTGTGAAGAGGAACTGGGGCGGTGGCTCAGAGGTTGCAGCCCTTGCCTGGCATGCGCAAGTATGCAAGTTCAAACCCCAGCACCACGTGCACAACAAAGTCTCGGAGCACCGAAAGCCACACGGAAAACCAAAAATAAAATCAAAGAAAAACAAATGTTTGAAGAAAATCCCCCAGGAGGGAGCGGGAGAAGAGAACGGCTGCAGGCAAGAGGTGTTTCAGTCCTGCATGGTGCATTGCTGTGAGCGCAGGGAAGCGAGTGTTCACATAGGAGCTGGCTGATTCAGCTGAAAAGAACCAGCGTTCACGGGAAAGCTGACGTCCCACCCAAGGCTGCAGGAGTCTGGCACGCACTGCATTTCCTGAAGAGGGGCCACCCCACGTGTTCCTCTTACAATGTGACTGTCTCTTGGAGACATGGGCCTCTGAACGCCTCCCAGTGAGCCTGCTGCCTCCTGGCTGCTGTGGAGGAATGTGGTCTGACTTCCAAGGCGAGGGCATCAGGAGTGCACGCCTTCCCCTAGGCTTCCTGGGATACCCCTCTTTTAGCCCAGCCACTGAGGCGTGAGGAAACAGGAAGCCTGGAGCTCCAGGAGACAGCTCCGCATGGTAGCATGGGCAGTCAAGGGACCCCAGCCCCCAGCTGGACAGCATTCCCCAGCCTTGGCTTCTTCCTGGGGCCCTTTCCAAGTCCCCGGCCCACAGAAGCTCTGTGTGAGGTAAAAGGTCCTGGCTTCACACCAGTAGGTAGATTGCTTTATTATGCAAAGATAAAGCATATGGAGTCTAAGTGTTCCGGACGCATGCATTATCTTGGCAATAATAAAGCACCAAATAATATTTGACTCTGATACATGTGTGGCCGTCTGTAGGGTGACCATCAAATAACCGTAGGGGTGCATTTCCTCCAGGTCAGGGGAGGAGGGCAATGGCTTCATGAAGGTCATCCGATCAATGCAAGAAAATGGAGCATGGACAGGAGCAGGGACACGGGCGAGGGAGGAACAGCACACAGCAGGTAGTAAGCAGCGGGACAGGCTCGGTTATCTGTGATTACATTGAGGGCACAGGGACGGATTGCTCCAATTAAAAAGCAGATTGTCACACCGGAGGCGAACGAAGCCCAACTATGCACGACTTCCTAGAGGACATCTACGATGGAAAGGTGGAGACCTTGGGCTGAGTGGAAGGAAGCTGCGGTCACGGAAGCAGCAGCCCTGGTGCAGGCCAGGCTCGGAGCACTGGGGAAGCCCAGGGGGCCGCGCGGGACCCTGCTGGGTGGGTTCTCCAGGAGGATGCGAGGTCAGGCTTAGGTCTGCATCTATCTGGTGACACACGAAGGCACAGGAAGGCAAAGAGGGGAGACAAATGCAAAAGGCAGTGGGAAACTTCACATCTCTCAGTAACTGGTAGAATAACTACAGAAAAAATCAACACATACGTGCAAGATAGAGATTTGAACAATCTGTAGCTTTCTCTCTGGGTGAGCATGGACTGTTTTTAGAATTTGACCAGGTTCTACCATGAAATGAGTCTGAATGGTGGCTCAGCGGTTCCGGCATTTGCCTGGCATGCATGAGGATGTGGGTTCAAATCCCAGCACCACGTACACAACAAAGTGCGGGAGCAACGAAAGCCACGTGAAAAACTAAATAAAATAAAACTGATTCTCTGTCCCTCTCCTCACAATAAAAGCAAGCAAACAAACAAACAAAATGAGTCTGAATTTCAGATGACGCAGGCTCGGTGGTTTACACCTGTAATTCCTGCCGCTCGGGTGGATGAGGCAGTGGGATGGCATTGTAAGTTCAAGGCCAACCTGGGCGGCTGAGCACCACCTGTCTCAAATAAAATATAAAATAAAGACAAAAAATGGGCCGAAGATGTGGCTCTGTGGTAGAGTTCTTGGCTAGAATGTGTGAGGTCTTGAATTCAATCCCCAGCACTGGAAAGAAAGAAACAAAATAAACAAACAAAATGGTGCTGAATCACACAGAGTAGATTCTCTGACCACAAAGTAAATTTGCTAAAAGTCAATCACAGGAACTGGAGTGGTTGCTCAGTGGTTACGGCGCTTGCCTGGCATGCACGAGGACGCGAGTTTGAATCCCAGCACCACGTACACAACGAAGTCTCAGAGCAAAGAAGGCCACATGAAAAACTAAATAAAACTGATTCTCGCGCTCTCTTTCACTGTCCGCTCTCTGTAAAAAAAAAAAAAAGTCAATCACCAAAAAACTTTGATTTTTTTATATGTTCAGAAGTTAAGAAATATACTTCTAAATAACCTACAGCTTAAAAATTAATCACAAAAAATGAGAAACTAATTTGAAGTTAATTATGTTGGAAAAAACCCACATGTTGAAACTTTAGGGATGTAACTAAACCCCTGCTTTGATTAATTTGATTCTAATATTAGAGGAGAGGCTGAAAACCAAAAAAGCAAGCACTGATCTCAAGAAGTTATGGAAAAAAAACAAGGAATTAGAACAGATTTTGTAGACATGGAAAATGACTGAGTAACAGGATTGGATTTATGGCAATACATTTGAAAAATTAGATACAATAGACACTTTTTCAAAAACATAACTTTTTTTTTTTTTAAGAGAGAGGGACAGTGAGAGACAGAGAAAGAGAGAAACAACTTTATTGAGTTTTTCACATGGCCTTCGTTGCTCCAACACTCAGTTGTGTACATGGTGCTGGGGTTTGAACCAGGGTCCTCGTGCTTGACAGGCAAGAGCCGAAACCACTGAGCCACCGCTCCAGCCCCTGACATAACTTTTTTTTGAGAGACAGAGAGGGACAGTGAGAGAAGAGAGAAAGAGACAATCAATTTTGTTTAGTTTTTCACGTGGCTTTTCTTGCACTAACACTTTATTATGTATGTGGTGCTGGGGTTTGAACCTGTGTCCTCATGCGTGCCAGGCAAGCGCCGTAACCACGGAGCCACTGCTGCAGCCCCCCAAAGCATAACTTTTGATATGAATACAGGAGAGAGGAAAGATCTGAGTGCTCTTAAAAGTTTTCAGTTGAATCTGTAAAGAAAGAGCTTCCCACAAAAGAAATTTCTCAGCTCGCATTATTTTCTGAGTAAACTTTACAAAGTAGTTTTAGAAAAATAACCCCAATCTTGTACAAAATGTTTTAGGAAAGAGGAAAAAGGAGTATTTCCCAGCTTTTAAAATTCAGCAGTCAGGGCTGGAGCAGTGGCTCAGCGGTTACAGCCCTTGCCTGGCATGTGCAAGTACGCAAGTTCAAACCCCAGGCCCCACGCACACAGCAAAGTCTCGGAGCAGCGAAGGCCACATGAAAAAACTAAGTAAAATTGTTTCTCTCTTTCTCTCTCTCACTGTCCCTCTCTCTTAAAAAAAAAAATAAAAGATAAAATAAAATGAAGCAGTCATAACCTTGATTCTAAAACCTGATAAGAAAATGTTGTTCAGTCTCCCTGGTGGACAGAGGGGATCCTAAAAGCCATGTTAGCAAATGCAAGCCAGCCCTAACAGGAAAAAGAGAACATTAGGAATAAATTAGGCTATCCCAAGAATACAGGTTTGCATTCTACCCCATTAACCAAATAAGGAGCAAAAATCATAGCATCCTCTCTAGATAAACGGAGAGAGTAGTTTATGGAAGTCAACATCCATTTAGGATTGAAAGCTCTCAGGAGGCTGGGTGCGGTGGCCACGCCTGTAATCCCAGTGGCTTGGGAGGCAGCAGGATTGCGAGTCTAAAGCCAGCCTCAAAAATTTAGCGAGGCCCTAAGCAACTTAGTGAGGCTCTGTCTCAAAATAAAAAATAAAAACAGCTGGGGATGTGGCTCAGGGGTTAAGTGCCCCTGGGTTCAATTCCTGGTAGAAAAACAAACAAACAAAAACAAAACAAAATAAAAAAACTCTCAGTACACTTGGCCCAGAAGGGGCTTTCCTGGGCCTGATGAAGCCAATCAACAAAACCCCACAGCAACGTCAAAACTGAGTGAGATGTTGAAACCCTTCCCTCAAGACAGGGTGCGGGACAAGGACTCTGCCAGCAGCCCCCGTGTCTCTGGTGCCCGCTTTCTGGTTTTGCAAGCGCAGCAGTGTTAAAGGTGCGCTGACGGCCAGTTGAGAGGGAAGTGCGGACACCGGGACGACGAGGACTCTGGCTTTCTCTCCTGCACGGTGCTATCTGCAGAAAGCTGTTTGTGCCCCTGGACCAGGAGCGCTGCTCCTTGGCACTGTTCATGCAGGCTCACTAAGCAAGCTGGCGCTCTCGACGTCGCCGTTTCTGCAGCCTGACATAGAAAACTCGTCCCTGAGTGGGGATGGGCAGGAACCAAGGGCACAGTGAAAACAGTGCATGTCATTCACGCAGTGGTCGCCACCGGAGGAAACACTGCCGCAAGGGATCCAGGTGCTGCTTGCTGAAGCACTGTGGGAGGTGGAGGTGCTGTCTGAGCCTGTGCCACCCAACGGCTCTAGGAGTGGTCTCTGTTGTCCTGCGAGCTTTCCCTGATAAAATGCGTCACAGGCTTTCCCTGGTTACTGCCTTTGTGCCCTCCACCAACTACTCCACTGCCCTGGCACAACTAGGCTGTGGATACAACAGACCCCCCTAGAACACTTTGATTCTTCGTGAAGGAAAGTGTCATGCTTTGGTTGAGAGGTCCCCAAAGCTCCTGTGTGAATGTGGGCACGTTCAGAGGTGACATGATCAGGTTCTAGGAGCTTCGACCTCATCAGTGGATTAACAACTTGGTGAGGTTGCTGGGTGGTGACTGCAGGTAGGTGGGGAGTGGCGGGAGGAAGCAGGTCACTGGGCGTGTGTCCCTGGGGACTTTCCCTGGGCTCCTCTCCTGTTCTCTCTGCTCCCTGGCTGCTAAGAACTGGAGCAGCTCTCCGTCCCCAGCCCTTCCACTAGGAAGCACTGCTGGTCTCAGGCCCAGCGCAGTGCAGCCAGCTGACAGCCACTGGAACCTCGGGCCCGATCAACTTTTTTCTTCTTCAAGTCGTTATTGTCAGTATTTCATTTATGGCAGTGAGGAGCTGACTGAAACAAAGAAGCATGAATAAATGGCATCACGATGGAAAGGAAGAAGTAAAACCTGTCGTTACACGCATCTGGTGCGTACCGTGGAGATCTGTGAGAATCTGCACACGGGTTATCAGAACTAGCAGTGGTGCAGGCAAGGTCAGAAGATTAAAAGCCCCTGTTCCCAGGACATGCTGGATTCCTTAGCAACTGCATCACGAGCTGGCCGAAGGCCTCAGCAGCTTCCAGGGCAGAGCACTGCTGCTGACTGAGGCAGGCTCAGGCCCCCTCACCTGGCTCCAGCCTGCCGGCAGTTCCCCTGGCACAGGGAGGGCTAGGCTACCTCAGCGAGATGCCTGGGTCGGACGGACCTCTCTGTACATGTTGCCCTCCATTCCAGACTTCTTCACCCCAGGGCCACCTCAGCCCAGTTCCAAGATCTCTTGAGATCTTAGACAAAGGCCCTCCCTCCCCGAGAAGGGGTGTGGAATAGTCTTCACATTTGAGGGTGAATAAGGTAGGGTCATTAATGGGTCCCAATTAAGACCTCTTTAAATGTGAAGGCCAGTCCCCAAGTTAACCCGTAGAGACATCCCAAACACGCCAGCCAACTCCTCTGTCCCAGGGAGGTGGGACAGACCTGAGTAAGGGTTACAGGCTTTTCCAGTGCCTGGTTGGCATGGATTTTGATCAACGCTCTTACGCAGAAGCTAGGCAAGCCCTAGACTAGGAAGGGGGGCACCCGCTACCAAGTCTCCCGCAGGACAGGAGTCCTGTCTTTATCTCTTTTCTTCTCAGTTAATAAATCCTACTCCTTTTACAGTTGCCTTCTGTGGGCTTCATTCAAATTTGCGAGACAAGAACCCAGAAAGAAATTGGCAGTGAGCATCTGAGGACTGTGGTGACACTGGAGGCCACAGCCCACCACTCAGAAAGAGTCAGGCCTTGCTAGCCGCAGACCCCCAGAGCTGACACGGCTGCTCGTGCAGACCCCGCCTGCCCGCGGAGGCAGAGTCCAGTGTCATCTCAAACTCCAGTTTCCATGGCAGGAGATGCAGATAATTTCTGGTCACATTTCACCTGTCAGAGGTGACAATAGGTGTGTAAAATCCTGACACAGACAACTCTCAACGGTATGAACTCCGCATGCAGCAACAGTGTCTTGGTTCTCGCCAAGCGGGGGGGACGGACGTGCGCGAGATTTACTGAGGGAACACAGATGATGGATAAGGAGGTGGGGGAGCCCGAGTGAGCAGGGAGCCCACCGGTGTGGAGCTGAGGCTTGGGGACAGGGAGGGAGGCGTACAGACTGCCGTGCACCGCTCCCGCTGCCAGGGCTCAGACTCTTCGTCTGTGAGTGTCGGAGCGGTGGTTAAAAGCAGGACTGGAGACTTGGCATCTCTGCTTCCTTTTTGGGTCCATCTTCCTTGCTGAGTCACCTCGAATTCCAGGAAAAAGGTCAGATCTGATAAGCATCCTGTGATGAGTGGAAACCCCGCCCCCTAAGGTGACAATGACTCTTACCTGACCAATCCTGAGATGATGATGGACACACCACGCCTGATCGCCTGATTGAGCTCATCAGCTTCACAGCTGCCCAACCCTTCCTCTCTGTCTGCTTTCTACAAAACCTCAAAGCCATCGTCAGTCCCTAGAAACCCCCAAAACGCGGGACTCAGGAAAGTTCCTTTCCTGCTTTTCACTGGTCCCCTTCCTGTTTGGTTTTTGAAGTGAGTCCCCACACCTGGTTTGCTGGATCCCAGCGTCAGGCCTTTTGACAGAGGGTTCCAATAACACTCCCAGGAAGATTTGGCTAGACTGCCCGGCAGGGTGGCCCTTGAGGCCTCCTCCAAACTCAGGCGGCTCAGCCAGGGGCTGGCACAGCCTGCAGGGGCACCAGCTCAGCCTGGCTCTGCAGAAGATCCTGAAAGACAGCAACTGGAACCTGCCACCAACTTCCCCCACCTCAGCAGGAGCACCCAGGGTGTGGTTTCCTGCCCTTCCCAGGAGAACACACCATTCTCAGGCTACAAAACCGAACCATGCAGCTGGGCGGAGGGCACACCTGTGGCCCCAGCTAGCAGGGCGGCTGAGGCAGGAGGAGCGCAAGTGCGAGACCAACCTGTGTGACTCGGCGAGCCCCAGTCTCAAAATCAAAGAGGGCTGGGAATGTAGCTCAGTGGTAGAGCAGCCCTGGGTTCAATCCCCAGAACCACACACAAACACGCAACAAGAAAACCCCCAACCGTGCAAAGAGGTGATTTTTCCAACCGGAACTGCAATGACGTAAGCAGAATTCCAGACTTCCAGTGGAAACTGACAGTCTAATTCTTTTTAAGAGGGAGAGGAACCGTGAGAGAGAAAGAGAAAGAAGGAATCCATTTTATGTAGTTTTCCCTGTGGTTTCGTTGCTCTGACACTTCATTGTGTACATGGTGCTGGGGTTCGAACCTGTGTCCTCAGGCATGCCAGGCAATCTCTGTAACTGCTGAGCCACCGCTCCAGCCCCCCAACAGTCTAATTTTAAATGTTACACGCAGGGCTGAGACTAGCCCCAAGAGTCCTGGAGAGGATCAAAGTGGGAGAACTCGCTCTGCTTAATATCAGGATTCATCTTGAAGCCACAACGCGAAGACTATGGGTTTTGCACAAAGATAAACAGAGAAATGGAAGAGAGAAATGGTACCCAGGTAGGTACTGATGTTTGATTAGAGCACTGTGCAGCCATGGTGAAGGACACACTGTCCAGAAAATCATGAAATGAGTGAAGGTCACAACCCCTCCATCACAAAGGAAGCGACGTTCATTGCAGGCACTTGCCGAGCATGCTCCACCCCAGCCCTGAAAAAATAAAATGGGAAAATAAAAAATCAAATGCAGTTTCCAGTGAGCTGTGCACTTGGTGGTGAAAGGCAAGAGGTGCCTGTAGGCTGCGGACCACGCCTCCGGGGTAGGGAGCAGCGTTCAGGAAACACAGGAGGTGGGAATTGCAAGGCTCCACCGCAGAAGTAAAGGACTGTTTTGATGGGTTAGGGAGGAGATAAAGCTAAAGAAGGCCAAGTATTCGGGGTTTAACGAAAATGAGAGGGCCACACCTCAGAACAGGGGGAGCTGCTCTCGGAGGGCGATGCTCCTCTACGCATCCATCTGAAAACAAGACGCTTAGAAAGAGCGGCCCCAAACTTTCCACTGCTGAACCTGGAGAGAGAACAGCAGGAAAGAAAACAGAAGCAGAAAGGAGAGAAATGGAAAACAAACAAGAATAGGACAGAGTAGAGAGATTGCTTTTTGTTTTTTGTTTTTTTTTTTTAAGATGAATAATAGAATTCCCCAGCAGGAAGGAAGACAAAAATAAACAGCCGGAGGCTTGCGGGCCACCTGTGTGTACACAGCAGTGTCTGGAACAATCCAATGCTCTCTGCTCGGAAATCTTGATGGAATGGACACTTTTCTAAGAAAACACGGATTTGCAAAATTGGCCCAGGAAGAGAGAAAAGTCTGAAGAGGACAATGAGCAAGCAGGAAAACAAGCGCTGGATTTTACCTCCCAACGGTGTCTGATGACAGCCAAGCCACCAAGCAGCAGTTCAAAACGCAGGAGAGGGCATTTGTGACCTTGAAGTAGGGACACAGCCAAGTCCTAGAGAATGAGATGAACACCCTTGCCCGCAGCGAGACATCAAGACCCCGTGAAGAGTTAAAGGGCAAGTGACCGTGTGTGCTCCATTTATGCACAGAGGAGGCAAAATCTTAGTGTCCCCAACATGTGACAGTGCTGCACAGCAGTGGAAGGGGACATCGCACTGGAGGGTCAAAGGGCAGGGTGGGTTGTCGTGGAAGACAGAACTCACTCCCACTCGGATCCATGTTAAAAGCTGCACCGTAGTGAGACCCACCTTGCATCTGTCCTCCCAGCAAATAGTCTTAGCTCAGTCCTTGTCCCCAGGGCCAATACAGTAACAAGGACACAGTTTTGAGAAAAAGGAAAAAGAAGTTTTATTGCTTTGGTAGCAAAGGAAAAACACAGGGGACTCCTGTTCCAGAGGCTGTGGTTCTGCTCATGGGGGAACAGGGGTTTTAAATGGGTGTTCAAGGGCTGCATCCCACCCTGCAATTCTCCGGTTGATTTGAGAGACAGTTGCATCTGAGGTCTGCGGCTCCTTCCCCAAAGTCTGAATTGCTTTGTTCCTGTAGTGGGCGCACAAGGGCAGAGAACTTCGCATAGGGTGGGGAAGAAAGGTAAGACCCAGGATTAGGGATGGGGAGAGATGAGGAGGGGGAGTCAGAGGAAGAGAAAGAAACCTGTCCCTTTTAAAAATGACTCGTAGCTGGGCACGGTGGCACACACCTGTAATTTCAGCAGCTCAGGAGGCTGAGGCAAGAAGCTCACAAGTTCAAAGCCAGCCTCAGCAACTTAGAGAGGCCCTGAACAATTTAGTAAGACTTTGTCTCAAAAAAAAAAATATATATATATATATATATAGAGGCTGGGGATGTGGCTCAGAGGTTAAGTGCCCCTGGGTTCAATCCCTGGTATCAAAAATAAATAAGTAAACAAAACATCCCAGTGGCAGAACAGCAAGGGTGGCTTTCAAAGCAGAAGGACTGCTGTCACAACAGCGCTGAGAGGCTGTGGGCAATTTGTCCTTGTCCCATGCTGGTGATATGCCATTGGTGGATGGCAATTTGGTGGTGAGGGTTAAAAATGAAAAGGTGCACTTTCTATCATTACCAACTGTACTCGAATTTTTTTTTCTTTTTGAAGAGAGAGGGCCAGTGTGAGAGAGAATCAATTTTATTTAGTTTTTCATGTGGCTTTCGTTGCTCAGACACTTGTTGTGTATGTGGTGCTGGGGTTCAAACCCCGATCCTCATGCATGCCAGGCAAGCGCTGTAACCACCAAACCAGCACTCCAGCCCTACTCAAATGTTTTTTTATCATAAAAAGGAAAAAAAAAACTATGTGTGTTCCCAAGAAGGTTTAGACAAAGATTTTCATTTTAACTTTTAAAAAATACTGGCAAACCAATGTTTGTGATTTAAATGACCAGTGATAGGTGGATGGGTGAATAGATTGTGATGTCTCAGAATTATAGCATATTCAGCAGCAGTCAAAATGACAAATTAGAATTGTAGAAATCAATATTCCTTGATTTCAAAATATCACTGGGTGAAAATAATTATTCTAGGTGTAGATTAATTTTTACCATAGGATGTCACTTTTATAATAGAAAAGTGTCATACAGGTATCTCCAGGTACGTTTTCAACATGCATGAAAGCACGGAGAAGAATGTAGGCCAAACTGGTAACACTCGTGAGATATCGAGGGTCTCTGGGGCAGAGTGGAAGAGAGGCCAGGGAGGCGGATGAAAGGGCACTTGCTTTTATCTTCAGTCCTTTAAAGGAATGCGCTGTCTGTTTCTGTTGAAAGAGAAAACTGCAATAAATTCGGTTAGATAGAACTGACTTGGTTTTTTGCTTTTGCAGTGCCGGGGTTGGCCCCATGCATGCTAGGTGTGCACTCTGCCCTAGCCCCTCTAACTGGCTTTTTTTCTTTTTTTAAACACAGGGAGGGAAAGAGAGCTGTTTATTTTTTTATCTGCTCTTTCTCTGTGCGCCTGGTGCTGGGGTTTGAACCCTGTGATGCCTGTGATGCGGTGATGTGGATGTCGGGTTCGTGTCCTCTTGGAGTTGAAGAATGAAACCGAGGGACATCGAGGCAAGTGGAGTAGACAGATTTTATTTGATAGAAAGTAAAGCACAGGGAAAAGAGCAGACTTCCCCTAGACTGGGGAAGGGGACAGAGCTGAAGTGGCAGTGAGGTTTGCCCCTTTTATATGACGTCCTCTCCTCGACTGGTCACTGCTTCCCTGGCCCTGTACCTAGAACACAGGTGCGGGGACCAGTCTTTAGTCCATGCCTTAGGCGCCAATAGAAATAACGTGGTTCCTTGCTTAGCAGCAGGGAGTGTCTGCATCTGGGCCTGTCTTGCCAGATCCTCATTAGCAATGGGGGATGTGTTTGCCCTCTCAGGGAAGATGACCATCAGTTGATTTTCTCCTTATCCACCCACATCTAAACTGACTGCCTAACCTTTCTCTGCCTCATTCCCCGCTCTGTTTAGGGAAACCCAAACTGCTTTGGGGGTTCGGACGACGACCAATCTGATTACTTCTGGCTGAAAAAGGGGGCATCGTGGGGCAAGCAGTTTTGGGTCTTTCCTTGGGAATGTTTGGGTCGAAAAAGGAGTCTGTGATAGAGGTCATCTGGAGTGCTCGTGGTTGGCTCCATCTTCATCACAATCGGGAGTTCAACAGACTCTAAGTTGCAGTGGATCTGCTGAACTAAGATATCACAAAGTTAGTGTCAGAATGAAAATTAACATTGAGTTTAAGAGAGGGAAAACCAGGTCTGTTATTTGGTTCCTCAAAGAAACACATATTGTAATTGAAAGTCTAGGGGTGTACAGAAAAATGACATCTAACACAGTAAACTAAATAGCAGTGGCTAGGACCTCAAATGACAGAGTATAAGGATTAGTCATCATAGAGTGGAGGGGAATGTCTGCTTCATTAATTACCTTAAGGCCATTCCCCATTCGGTTTATCATGATGGAATCCTGAATGTTTGAAAGTAAATTGCTCCTTTAAGGGGTAGGAACTCTTTGGACTATCAGGAATGCAGGAGAAAACACCATCCTGTCCCATTTACAACTTAATGGGAGAGTCAGGTTTCTAGTTACAGGCCCTCCAGACACTCCTTGCACTGTCACAATATTAGGAGGGGGATCCAGGGTAAGAGACAAGTACAAAGGCTAGCACCAGTGTCCAAGAGGAAACTGACTTTTGGCTCCCCACGGAGAAGCAATTCTGGGGTTCATGTGTGGTAATAGGAGTCACAGAGCCATAAAAGCCGACCTCGGCCCTGTCAGGCCTGTGTGGGGTACTTTGGACCCGAGGGCCTGCGCCCCTGGGGACATTTATTCCTCCAGTGATCGCCTTGACAGATAGGATAGGGCCTTGGTGGTGGTCGCTTGGGGTTTGGCCTGTGGGCATTCCCGCAGGTAATGTCCCCCTTTTTCACAATAGACATAAGTCCTTTTCCTGGCTTGGGGTCCACTCCATTTCTCTCCTATATTATCCTGGACGCTTACTCCTTGTAGGGCAGAGCCAGCCAGTGCCTCAGCTTTTTAGTCTCTACGTTCCCTTTCTTTCCTCTCCTCCTGATCATTATTACAAAAGACAGAGGTTGCAAGCTAGGAGAGGTTATCTAAAGACTGATCAGGGCCATGTGCCAATTATTGTAATTTTCTCCGAGTGTCTGGGGCCATCTGAGTGATAAAGTTGTCCTTTGAAATTATGCGGCCCTCTATGGACTCAGGGTCCATGATGATGTGCTTTTTCAATGCCTCCCTGAGTTTCTCCAGGAAGGCTGTAGGGTTTTCCTGAGTCTATAAGTATTTAGTTAACACACAGCCTTATATCTCAAACATGAATCAAACAAACATTAAGAGGGCTCCTT
This sequence comes from Aplodontia rufa, assembly GCA_004027875.1. Classification (NCBI taxonomy): domain Eukaryota; kingdom Metazoa; phylum Chordata; class Mammalia; order Rodentia; family Aplodontiidae; genus Aplodontia; species Aplodontia rufa. The sequence goes on along the minus strand of PVKS010011696.1, from coordinate 27,240 downwards.
TTTAAATTGGTCTCTCCTTATTATTTTACAATACAGTTAAATTTTTATCCCAGGGTAAAGTCAGGTTACTCTAATCCAGTTAAAAAATATTAAATGACATAAATAAATGCATACTTGTTGTTTCCATACAAACCTGAAGGAGACCATTGTTACAAACAACTTTTAATTTGGAAACATCACCTTGGTAAACTGCTGCCCTAAATTTTACACCTTAAAGAATTTATATATTTGGAAGATATGAATAAATCTAATACACAACAAAGCAAGTTTTAATTATATAGATGTCCTTATATTAACTAAATTTAACCTTTGAATAAAAATTTAGGATCCATAGTGTATTATAACAATAATCATAAGCTTGCATAGGTTTTGCAAAAGCTTTAAAATTTCTAAATTTAGGAAAGTGTTGATGATCAGAGATAGACTTATTATCTGGTGCATAACAATGAAACATTTATGTAGTTAGCCCAAGTTTTGAAATACAATGAGTACAAGAGAGCATGCTGGTTACCTTGTCTGTAACCTTACATAAATTCTTATTTTATAAACTTATGTAACATTTAAACAAGACTCAGATAAACATCTAGTTCTTAAATACAGTTCTATTTACGTATATCAAAGTGTCAGCTATATTGTAATAACCTACAAACAGTTTCTCATTTGATGTTATGAAGTAAAACAGGTATAAATTACAATTCCTTTAAGATTTAGTTTTTCTAAGTAATTAAGCCTAACACCTGATAAGAGTGGTCGATGCTTTAAGAAACCCTTGTTATTTCAATACATAGAATTAGATTCTGGTTCATAACAGTACATTAATGTTTGAACTTAAGTGAAACCTTCAATAACTTTAAATTGTGCAAATTACATTCAACTTAATAACACACAAGCTTCTGAAATTTACCTTCCACAAACCTTCTGTAACTTACTTAGATACTGTATTTCTTCATCCAGAAACATTTCTTTTTTCATCCAGGAACATTTCTTTCATTCCAATTTCCATATCAAAGTATAGGTCCATGCCTATAACCTTTTATATTTCTTTCCTACTTGTTGACCCTTTCTTAAATCTGCATTCTGATACAATCCTTATGAAACTTACAATGTTCCCCATTACTTTTAGGCGAGAAATACTATGGTTCATACTATTTAAGTCAAAACAGTTCAAAAATGCAAAATGAGATTGCCAAGAGGAAACAGTACCAGTGATCAAAGACTGATTTATAAATGCAGCCCAGTAAGGATAAAACCTCTATGCATTTGAAACAAATGTAAGCCAGGTTTAAAAAGAACAAAGGTTAAAAGACAGCACTTGGTTAACTTGCCTGCCTGAGTCAGCTTGCTTGCCTTAAACTATGTAACACATAGACACAGGAAATCACCTTGAGAGGCATACCAATGTTTTAAGAAATCTCAAAGAATTAGACTTTGCCCTATCAGTGTCTTTCCTAGTTGCTGATTTTTCCTAAATTCACATTTAGAGACAATCCTTATAAAATTTTTTGAATCTTTCTAATTATTTCATCTAATAAAATTAAATATTTATGCCATTTATAGTACTTTAATTGATACACAGCTGAAACCTTTTGTACTCTTCACGTGTAGAATTATACCTGTTAGAATTTTAACTCTTAATAACCTTGCTTTTAGTGAAGACCCAGATTAAGGCAATATTAAATTATATCTTTCTAGTTTCCAATTTATAAAAGCACATTTAATAAACCCAAATGTATGCTACCTTATAGAATTTATAAGAACACACTTAATAAACCCAAATGTGTCACCTTATAGAAACTAAGAAGTCAAGATTACTCGAATTTACTTAGCAGTTAGTGTTTTAACATTTTGACTTTGCAAAATTATCATTTCTCTTCTAACAAACACATTTATGGAGATTAATCCCATTTATGTTAAATCTAATTTACCCATTTTTAATTGCTAGCTTTAGGTTACTCATGAAACCAGGTTATTAGACAAATATAAGCCATCTTTTTCCATTGAAGGAAAATCCTAGAAGAAATGAATGAAACACTCTAAGCATTTATAGAAATCAACACTCTATTGATTGACCACCTAGAAAAATATGTGAGCTAGTACTCTTAAACACATCTCTACTCTTATGTCTGAAAGATTTAGATTGAACCTCTTTTTAAACGCTTAAGTCATATGAATTGAAAGTCATTTGGATTCATTTTCTTTTCTCTTTTTTTTTAAATTTATGAGCGCTCATCTATAAGCCAACTTGGTACCATGTTGAACACACATATAACATACATGGACACATACACACAGGACAGGTGTGCACACAAAAAAGCCAACAGGAAACAATTTTAGAGCCTTGGAATAATTGACCTTTTGAATAAAGACAGCAGTAAAAATCATAATTAAAAAAACTCTAGTTAGATAAAACAAGACTGACTGAAGAATATCTTTAGGTGTAAAAAAATAGGTGAATTCACCAGTAAAATTGAGCTCAAGATCCAAAAAATGAAATGACCGTATTTATTCCAGTAAAGGAGCATGCGCACATCTTTAGCACCAGAATTAGAGTTAGCCCAGGCATTGAGGGAATGAGAGCAGGTGAAATCCTCAGGAAGTTGTTTTTTAAGAATAAAGAAAACCTATATGGAATCTTTCCAAATTCCTTTTTTGGTGTGTGTCCAAATGAAGAGAAGAGAAAACTCCTCAGGAATTAGTGTCTCTTGATATTCTTGGGCCTGTCCTATCAGCTTCTAAAGCTGAGTCCCTGTTACATTATGTCCAAAGTACAAGAATGTAGGCCCCTTAAACATCTCTAAAGTCGGGGAACCTGGGGCAGCTGGCCTTTCCAGATCCTTTCTATCTATCTCCTGCTAGAATCTCAGCATGCAGGAAGACAGTAAACATAGTCCCTTAGGCCTCACAGCCGCCTGAATTTAAAAGTAGCATTTCTAGCCTTTTTTCCCCTCTGGTCTCAAACTGGGTTAGGCACTAGCTCATGCAGTTGGCATTTAAAAAGATGGCTATCGGGCAGATAACTAGCAGGTATCTCCTTCCCTTTTACGAACGAGCTAAGCTGCAAAATGACAGAATGAGGTTTTTCTTGGGCATTTCTAGGTTATGCAGGCTACTGGTGAACCTGGCATAACATGAGAACGAAGTCCCTGCCTGAATTAGTGGACGTCCTTTTTCAGGGGGCTTCTGACGGTCAGCAATCCCGTCTCTCCTTTCCGTAAACCCTGCTGGATTTATTGCTGCCTTACCATCAAGGATATAAAGGTCTTTGTTTGCCACATGCCAAAGACCTAGGGAATCCAGATTTAGTGGCATTTCTGGTGTTCCCTCCACCACTATAACATTTAATGCCCCACAGTAGAAAAGCAGCCTAGAGTGGCCTGCTGTTGAGGCCTCATTCAGCATGGAGGATCAAAGGGAGGATATTTGCCAACTAGTTGTAGCTTTAAAATTTGCCTTACACGATTCTCCTTTCTTTAGTTCTCATACTCACAGGCCCATGATTTTATATTATGTTCCTCAATTTGAAGTGGCAAGGCTGTCAGTGCTCTGGGTGAGATTCCCACTAGAGAAGATAAACGATTTGGCTTCCTGAACTGGGAGAGAGGCGAAGTGGTTTACTCTGAGACAAAGCTTTTTACTTCTCCTGCCAAATGAGGAGGTTGCTGAAGAAAAGGTGTCAAAGCTAAGGGAGCTCTGTCATGGCAATCTCTCCCACGACGGGTCCCTGTTTAAGAGGTGGATGTCAGGGACAGACAGAGTAGAAACATTTCAGAAGAGGGAGAGACTGCTCGGCTCACGCTCTGGGGATTAATGGGTCACCTCTTTCCCAAAGACCTTAGATCAGACCAAGACTTCATCTCAGGATCCGAGAGTCATTGAGTGAGGGTGCCCTCCACCATCGGGCCAAGCCAGTCAGAAACAAAGAGAAACAGATCGTGGTCGATGCTGGTACCCCTGAGGGCTGTCGGGGCCAGACTCTGGATAAGAGACTTTCTTGCAGCACTGGAGAGTCGCCCCAGTCAGCTGCCTTCAGTTGTCTCAAGCCTTCCTCTGTCCCACGCATCAGCTTTGCTCAGGAGGAACAAGCTTTGGAAGAAGAGTTTGGCTCCTACGGAGGTGCATAGTTCTGGTGCGATCGCTCAGCACCGTCCAATCGACTGGTTACTCGTAGGATACCCCTAAGGGCTGTCGAGAGAGGAGATCTGGGGAGAAGCCTTTGAGACCCACCAGGGAGTGGCCCTGGCCAGAATCTTTCAGTTGCTTCACTCCTTCACTCCACTCCTCACATCCAAAGTTAACCAGGATCAGAGGGCAACTGTCTACTAACGCCAGACACGCTCTGAGCCCATCCAGAAAGAGGGAAAGATGTAGAGCTGCGCTTGCAGGGAGCTTACCTTGGGGGCGATCTTGTTCCTGATGGGTCCTGGACGCACTCCCATCTGATGCGGTGATGTGGATGTTGGGTTCGTGTCCTCTCGGAGTCAAAGAATGAAACCAAGGGACATCGAGGCAAGCGGAGTAGAAAGATTTTATTTGATAGAAAGTAAAGTATAGGGGAAAGAGCAGACCTCCCCCAGAGTGGGGAAGGGGACAGAGCCAATGAGGCAGTGAGGTTTGTCCCTTTTATATGACATCCTCTCCTCGATTGGTCACTGCTTCCCTGGCCCTGTACCTAGGACACAGGTGTGGGGAATTTTGGTCCAGTCTTTGGTTCATGCCTTAGGTGCCAAAAGAAAGAATGTGGTTCCTTGCTTAGCAGCAGGGAGTGTCTGCACCTGGGCCTGTCCTGTCAGACCCTCATTAGCATTGGGGGATGTCTTTGCCCTCTCAGGGAAGATGACCATCGGTTGATTTTCTCCTTATCCACCCACCTCTACACTGACTGCCTGACTTTTCTCTGCCTCACCGGCTCCTCATGCTTGCCAGGCATGTGTTCCGGCCGCTGAGCCGCTGCTCCAGCCCTTGAACTGACTTTCATTTACCACTTCTGAATCAGGGCAGCCCCTGCTGCACCCAATCGAACAAGCCCCTTCCCCACCGGGTCTGGGTGGGGAGGGGGAGACAGGAGAAGAGCAGAAGACCCTGGCTGGTTAAGCCCCAGCTGCTCTTCCTCCTGGGGGTGGCGGGGTGGGGACTGGAACCTGGCCTGTGGAGTCTTCTCACTTCCTTAACAGTTCTATGGTGCTCAGCCCGAGTGACTCCATTCTGGTTTGGTCAGCTTCTGGGATCCAGGTCCCACAATGACAGCCCATCATTTTGCTCCAGAAACGCTTGTGCAATTCCAATAAAACAAGGGGAGTGGATGGGCAGCATCCCAGTGGTGGCCTTCTGTCCTGGAGGAGTGAGGAGGTGTCACATGTGGAGGTGTGCGGGCAGGCGATGGGCCGGGAGTGGTCAGGGTCTTACTGGGCAGGGTCTTATTGGGCAGGACGTTGGAGCAGCGGCCTGGGCCCAGGCTCTCTGGGAGGGAGGCTGGGCGGGGCAGCTGGAGCCCAAGGTGCCACCCTCCACGTTCACTGGTTAAGCCATTTCTGAGCAGCTGGGAGCACTGTAAGGTGAAGCAGCAGTTTGAAAGTGTTTGACCGCTTTTTGCTTTTGCCCTAGCAGTCCTGAGCCATCCCTGAGTGAAGGGCAGGGCACTGCAGAAGGAAGACAAGGAGGAGTACCCAGGCGGTGAGACTTTGCAGAAAGCCCCAGGAAGGTTGAGCAGTTTTCCTAGCCTCCTGGGTAGACAGCCCCAGCTTCTGGTGACTTCTCCTAATGATTCCTTGATTTTGAGATGGTGTGAGCGTGTATCCACACAGTCATTCTGACTTTTACATTCCGTGCAGTGTTCAACAAATTACACGAGCTACTTGACTATTATAAAACAGAGTTTGTGCTAAATGGCGTGGCCCGGTTGTAGGCTAGAGTAGGTGTTCGGAGCACATTTGACGGAGGCTGGGCTCAGCTATGATGATTGGCAGTTTAGGTGGATTAAATGCACTTTCGACATGATACTTTTAACTTGCGGTGGTTTTATCAGGATGAAATGCAAAGGTAGGTTAAGGAGCATGTGTATTTAGCCCCACCCATCTTAGATTCAGCTACTGTAATAAATTCCAAAAAGGTACTGACTAAATCAGACAGATGTTATTTGTCTCCTGTAAGGTCCTGGACTAAGCACTCCAGGAAGATACTGAGGCCTGGGTTGTTGGGGCCCCAGACCACTTTGATATTTCTGTTCCATACCCTATGCTTGTAGATCTACCTCATAGGCTCGGATGGCTGCCAGAGTACCCACCATCACATCAGCACACCTGCCTGGCAGCCTGCAGGAAGCAGGGAAAGAGGAGAGGAGGGCATGCCCATTTGTTTTGCAGGCACAACCAGAGTTGTACTTGCCACTGCCACTGTCACTCGCATGGCTTCTCCAAGCTGGGAATGTTGTGCTTACACAGGCAGCTAGCCAAGGCACAGGGCTTCTGATTCTACAGCACAAGGGGAGGAAAGGGTGCCGGGAACCATTAGCAGCTTCTGCCACATCAGGGGCCAAGACTGGGAGCCTTCTTCCGGGGAATTGCAGGAGGTGTCGAGGGAGAGGGTAGAGGAAGGACAGGGAGCAGATCGAAGCCCAGTTCTCCCACTCTGGGCTTAGATGAGGGACAGTTCTGGTGGCCAATGCAGCTGGCATAAGGCCACCTGCTCCACCAAGGGGCTGGACCTATGGTGAGGCAGGCCAGGTCCTGAGGCCTAGCTGTCCCATGCCCACCTGGCTTCCTGTTCCAGTGTGGACGGAGCCCAGGACCGCAGAGAGCCCACAGCAGGCAGATCTGTGAAAATGCACCGCAGGCCGGCAGACTTGCCAAATAAGCACACAGGCTCCTCTCTTGATTTGAATTTTAGAAAAGCAATTTCAGATAAACAAGGAGTGGTTTTTCAGTACAAGCCTATCCTATGTCCCACTTATCATTTATTTGAAATTCAATTTAATTGGGTGCTGTGTATTTTACCTGGAAACTGTACAAGCTTAGGGTTTTTGGGGGCCCAGCCAGGCCTCAGAGGAGCTTGCAGCATTGGAAGAACCAACACAAACTCCAGGTAGACACAGGCACCTCTGGGCTTGGCCTAAAACACAACCAAGGCCCATATTCAACTTTAGTCATTGTCCCCACCCTTGGCATTTATGGAAGCTTGGGGCCTCATAAAGCTCAAAGTCAGCAGCAATAATAAATAGGCCCAGTTAATGTGGCTTGGGCAGCCGCTTCAATGTGGCCCCATGAACTCCAGGTTGCAGAGGGAGCTGGGCCTGGGGAGGCCTGCTCCTTACACCTCCCCTCCTCCCTGCTGCTCAGAGCGCCCTGTCAGTTTCTGGTGAGGATTGCCCTTTGGGTCCTGCAGGCATAGAGGGTGTGGTTCCCGCAGAGCACAGCAGTGGGGATCCAACTTGGTCAGCACTCTACATAGAAAGTCCCTGATGTGCAAATAAATGGCCTTGTCCACGGGGACACCCTGCACTCTGACAGGACGATTCTGCCTCCACTTACCCTTGAGTGAGTCAGGCCATTGACATAGACCAAACATGCTTGTGTCTCTCCACAAGGTCAGAATTTATTAAGTAACAATAACCTTCAGTGGTGGCAACTCCGAATACTCTTGGGCCACCTGATCGTCACAGGTCAGGCAAATCACAAGTTCTTTTATTCCGCTCTGATCTTTACATCTGTATAACACTCAGGTCACATACTGTACGTAACACAGTGAAATCTGTTGATCTGTCAGACAGAAAGACTCAGCAAGGGCGACAGCAGCCACAGGTTGTAGGATGCTGTTCCGAGGGCACAGGCAGAGATATGAATGCAGGCATCAGAGTCTGGGAGGGTTTCAGTGAACCAGCTCTGCAGAGTTGCCAAGGCAGACAGCGGCAAGTGTCAGATCGAGGTGCCAGCGAGGAGTGGGCCCTGCACTGTGAGGCTGGAAGGGACCGGAAGTCACAGGCCAGTGTCTTCAGCAAGGCTCGTGAAGAGTGACCAGAGGACAGGTCTCAGGGTGCTCCTCCTTTTACAGGTCTTAGGAGAGACTGAAAAGCTCCTGTGTCTGGTGTTCCTGCATGAACCTGGAAGTCCACATGAGCAAGTGCTTCTTGGCTCAGCTTGACAAGCTGCATGTGTAACTTATTTACTGGTTTGTGCCTTACGGTGGTGCTGGGCAGATGGCGGTTGCTTACTTGAAACAACGAGGTGTAGTCATTCTACCTTGGCACCTGGACTCAAAGTGGAGTAACGCGGGGCAAATTTCAGCTTTACAGAGTGGAGTAACTCAGGGTTAGCACAGCCTGAAGATTGCTGCTCCAAGGTCACCAAGTCATTCAGAGCAGGGACCAGCCTGCTCTCCACACATGATTATTGCCTTACAGATTCTCCATTATACCTCGGACTTTTTGTTTTTTTCTTTTTTAAGAGGGAGAGAATGAGAGAGAAAAAGATAGAACCAATTTTGTTTATTTTTTTTTTCATCTGGTCTTTGTTTCCCTGACACTTAACTGTGTACATGGTGCTGGGGTTTGAACCTGGGTCCTCCTGCATGACAGGCAAGCACTGTACCCGCTGAGTTACCGCTTGAGCCCCCCTCAAGTGCTTTGAATTGGTCACAATATCAGTTTCATTCCTTTATTGATTAATGAATACAACACAGTCTTTAGCATTTGTGAATATTACAGTGGAATGAGAATCAGGATTTTACCTTTTTCTGAAAATTATTATTTTTTTCTTTTTGTATCAGGGATTTAACTCAGTACTTAACCACTGAGCCACATCCTCAGTCTGTTTTTCATTTTGAGACAGGGTCTCACTAAGTTACTTAAGGCCTCGCTAAATTGGTGAGGCTGGATTTCAACTTGTGATCCTCCTGCCTCAGCATCCTGAATTGCTGGGATTAATTATCTGTTAGTAGGGGTTAGCAGAACTGAATTAAAGTTTATTCCTACCATTCGCTGATGCGACTTTTGGCAGATTTCATCTCTCTGAGAACTTAAATCTGCTCAAAAAAGGGAGACTGTGAGCATGGAGCAGAAATAGGCACAGGGAAACCTCCCAGGCTTCTGCAAGGCAGCATAGACCCCGCCCACCTAGTCCCGCCCATCCCGCCCACCGAGCCCCGCCCACACCACAGCCCCGCCCCCAGCCGGTCTGGGGCTATATATTACCCCGCCTGCCCGGGATTGGAGCCCCAGCGCAGAGTCCGGCCGAGCGCAATCCCGGCAGCGCCGCGCTGCGCACTTCCCATTGGCTGAGGGCGAGGGCGGGGGCGGGCCCGGGCCTGCGATTTGTCCTCGGAGCCGCTGTCGCGGCGGCCCTAGCGGCCGGCCATGGAGGTCTCGGCGGTGCTGACCCGGGCCGCGGCGCAGAGGCTGCGGCAGGGATCGGCGGCCCCGGAGGCGAGGGCGGGGAAGGAGCCGGAGCGGCAGCGGAAGCGGCGGCGGCGACTGGGGCGCAGGTGGGATGCTGCTGCTTCTGCGGAGGGGTGGCGGCGCCTGGGCCCGGCTCCGCGGGCCACCGAGGGGCGACGGCGCGACCCACCGCCGGGCCCTCCGCCACGCGGGAACCGCCGGAGCGAGCCCAGGGCGCGTCCCCGCCCCGGGCCTGGGTGCCGCGGCCTCCGCCCACCTCCCGGCGGGGCGTGTGCGTGGTGGCCCAGCAGTCGCTGCTGTGTAAGTGGCTTCCTGCAGCGGGGACACTTGAACCCAGGTTCTAGAGAGCAGCAGAATGGGCAAAGTCCGGAAAAGGGCCGGGCCGGGCCCTGTGCCCACCCGGAAGCCCCTGGTCACTAGGCCACCCGGTGCAAGTTAGGTGCACGCAGGTGGCAGCCCCAGCTTGGTTTTCAAACCCGAAGCGGCAAGGCTGATGGGCTGGAGGTGGACGCTCATGACTGCCGGCTAGTGGGGAAGGTTTCTGGATAGGAGGAAAGTTGAGATGCCCTTTCCTCCTGCTGGAGGAAAAGGGTGACACAGTCAGGGTTGTTCTGAGAGGTCCTTGAGGGAGCGGAGGAAGGGGGCTCTGGTTCCACGGCATCTCCACTTCAGCCTCCAGTCCTCTCAACCACCCTGCAGTTCCCAGAGGGTCTGATCCAGTCAGTGACCTGCAGAGGGAGCTTTGCCAATAGGCCTCTGCTCAGAGGCGGAGGGCTGGGCAGGTGATACCCCAGTTGACAAAGGGGCCGCCTCAGGCATTGGAAGATTTAGAGAATTTAAACTCCGATGCCGGCGTCCGTCTCTGAATGGCTGCTGCAGTGTCTGCTCACTGCTCTTAAAATATCTATCATCTATGTATGTGTGTGTGTGTATATATATATATATAATAAGTATATCTGTGAGTTTATATTTCAGGTATATATTTATGTGTGTGTATATATACAGACACTTTAGATTCAATCAGGGCTTGCCATCTTAATGTACAAAGGGTCCTCTTTCCTGTAATATCCTTGAAGGCTAAAGAGTTAGCTCTGTGGAATACACTTAGGGGAAGTGGATGGGAGAGAGCATGGCTTCTGCTCTCCTAGGATGGCAAACTTTGTTGGTCCCTGGAGCAGCCCTTGCCCCTCACCCCTGTGGACCTGTGAGGTATCTTTGGTCTGTGGCATGTGATTTAGCTGTTTTGGTAGGTGAGGTGTTTATTCACAGGGGTGGTCTTTGGCTTCTGTGACCAAGCAGAGGCCAGGCCTGTTGCTAACTCAGGCGACTAGAAAGATCAGAGCTTCCAATCTGGCTCCGGTTCAGCACATGTTTCTGTAGCTTGTGATAGATAGTATAAGTTGTGTTGAAGTGACAGCTACCATTTGCTTCCAAGAGGTGGATTTTTATTGGTACCGGTGATTGAACCCAGGGGTGCTTAACCACTGAGCCACATCCCCAGCCCTATTTATTTTTTATTTAGAGACAGGGTCTCGCTAAGTTGCTGAGGGCCTTGCTAAGTTGCCGAGGCTGCTCTGAACTTGTGATCCTCCTGCCTCAGCCTCCCAAGCCACTGGAATTACACATGTGTGCCAGTGCACCCCAATACAGGGTTTTTTTTTTACCCTTTTATTACATTAAAAAAAAAGCTTATTCTTTGCCTAGAGTCAAAAAGGATCAAGAAGAAGCAGCAGTCTTTCGAGAAGTGGTCAATTTCACCCCAGATCCTTTGCCAGGTGAGAGGACTGGGCTCTGAATAATGCTTCCGTGTTTGCCCTGGGCAGGGTGGCTCTCCACCGGCTAAGTTCTCTCGGTCATCATCAAAGCATTTCTGCCATCCAGAAATTTCCACTGATTGCTCACTGCTCCTCTCCTTGGACCAGTCAGATATTATGACAAGGACACCACCGAACCTATCAGTTTTTACTTGTCTTCGCTGGAGGAACTCCTGGCCTGGACGCCCCACGTGGAGGATGCCTTCAATGTGGCCCTGGAGCCCTTAGCACGTCGGCAGCCTCCACTGAGCAGCCACAGGCCCCGGACCCTGCTGTGCCACGACATGATGGGCGGGTACCTGGAAGACAGGTAAGGACGCCCTGAGGGTGCTGTCACTGCGCGGGTGGGGAGGGGAGGAGGATGCCGAGTCAGGAGACAAGCTCTGGACCAGGCCGGCTTTGTCTGTGAGAAGAGAGGCTTGGTTGGGTGATCAGTCTCCTTCGGCTCCAGAGTCCTTTGGTTCCTTGGAAGCTGGTAGATTTGAGAGGGCCCCGCCTGCCTTCCCACTGGATTGTCTTGAAGTGGCTCGGTTGGCTCTGGCACAGTTACACTCCCCTCCTGCTCCCAGCTGTGCAAGCTCCATTCGAGGCCAGATCCGAAGCGTTTAGAACAGTCTTGGAAGTGGTGAGCCAGCCTCTACCCTGACAGGCAGGTCATGAAATCTCCCCTCCCCACATAGGGAGACTGTCTGTAGTGTTGCTGACCTCTGCACGGAGGGGGCCAGAGACACGGAGAGCCTGTTTCCTCTCCTTTGTTCATGTGCTCACAGTGGCCGAAAATCCCCTGTCCACACAGTTGGAGTGGCAGTTGCCTGACACCCTGCAGAAACACCTCACTCCTGGCTGCCCTTGCCAGCGGGGGTGAGGCTCGTTCCCACCTCGCACTCCTGCGTGTGCTGCACGCAGCAGGCGTTGAATTGCTGTCGCCTGCCTGGAAGCGAGGAGGACCTTGCTCAGGCTGCTTTCTCTCCCCTGAGGTCACTGGGTCCTTACTCTGTCTTCTGGGACCTGAGTTTGCTCTGTTTCTTCACCCAGGTTTGTTCAGGGCTCCGCGGTGCAGAATCCCTACTCCTTCTACCACTGGCAGTACATTGACATCTTCGTGTACTTCAGCCATCACACGGTCACCATTCCCCCTGTGGGCTGGACCAACGCTGCCCACAGGCATGGAGTCTGCGTGCTGGGTAAGGGCCAGGCTCATTAGCACCGTGCTGGTGGCCCAGAGATTAGAGGTGGCGCTGTCTGCTTCCTAGTAGGGGGCTGCCTTTATGGGATGGGATGGGTATTTGCACACTGCTGGGGAGGACCAGCCGGTTGCTGTTCTTAGCAGGCAGTCCGCCACGGTGCAGGCAAACAGGCTGTTGCACCCTCACTGCAAGCACAGGAGGGCTGAGGTTCCTGGGTCAAACAGTGCTTCTGCAGCTCTGCCCTGAATCCACATATCTCTGTGCCACTTTATATAACCACACTGCGGGGCCCACTCCAGAGTCTGAATGTGGAGCAGGATTTCCAGTGCTGCACTTGGCAGCCCCCTGGGTGAAGTAGAGCCAGTCGGTCCTGACTCCCTCCTCTGCTTTCCCACAGGGACTTTTATCACAGAGTGGAGTAACGGAGCGCAGCTCTGCGAAGCCTTCCTGGCGGGCGGGGAGCGCTCTTACCAGGCAGTGGCTGATCAGCTGGTCCAGATTGCTCAGTCCTTTCATTTTGATGGCTGGCTGATCAACATAGAAAACTCTCTGAGTGTGAGTGCAGCTGCTCCTGCGCCTCGCCCCGCCCGCAGCCCCTGCATCGCCAACCCCCAGTTGCTTCCCGAGCTCCCTGGCTGCACTTCCATCTTCCTGCTCCCTTGACGTGGCCAGGCCTGTGCTCGCCCTGTCTCTGCTTTGGGCTGGATGTGGCTTCCTTTACATGGCCGCCCTCCCCTTCCTTTGCATTTATCTTTTCCTGAGTTCTGACCTATGTCCATCTGGCTGGACCTTCCTCTAGGGGGCTGTGAGGTTAAGGGGCTTTGGTACAGTGGCTTTTTTTTTCTTTTCAGTACTAGGATTTGAACCCAGGGGACCTTTACCACTAAGCCACATCCCCAGTCCTTTTTATTTTTTATTTGCAGAGAGGGTTTCACTGAGTTGCTGAGGCTGGTCTTGAACTTGGGGTCCCTCTGCCTTAGCCTCCTGGGTAGCTGGTAGCTTTTCTTGAATGATCATTGCTTTTATGTGCTGCTGTCTGCGCTGTGCTGGATTCTTGTCATGGCAAACATGTCTGGAAGGGGTTGACTTTTGCATCTGTCCCCTAGCTGGCTGCTGTGAGGAACATGCCTCCTTTCCTTCAGTACCTGACCACTCAGCTCCATCAGCAGGTCCCAGGGGGCCTGGTGCTCTGGTATGACAGTGTGGTGCAGAGTGGGCAGCTCAAATGGCAGGATGAGCTCAATGAGAACAACAGGTGAGCCTGCGGGCAGTGCCGTGAGGGCAGCAGGTGTCAGGAGAAGGCCAAGGGTCCTCCATTGCCTTGATGCTTAGCAGGCGTAATTGGCGCTTGACTACCCTGGCACAGGGCTGAGGACTGCGGTGGCACTCATGGGCTAGTAGACACTAGTCCATGCCAGCCCAGCCCAAGGTGAGAAGTAGCCGCGAGCATGGAGCTGGATGAGTGCTGATGGGCACTGTCCCTCTGGCCTGGGCCTCAGCGAGTCCCTGCCACTTCCAGGGTCTTCTTTGATTCTTGTGACGGCTTCTTCACCAACTATAACTGGCGGGAAGAGCACCTGGAGCGGATGCTGGGCCAGGCGGGGGAGCGCCTGGCTGATGTGTACGTTGGAGTGGATGTGTTTGCTCGCGGGAACGTGATCGGAGGCGGATTTGACACTGACAAGGTGGGTGGTGGCCTTTGTGCCAGAGGGCCAGAGGCCTGTGTGCTCCCTCCCCTAGACGTCCTCTTCTGTCCTAGTCTATACTTCAAGGGAAAGTACAAGGGCAGCTGGTTCTCCCCAGGGCGGGGGAAACAGGCACTGAAGGGACCATGCTCCTCAGCAGCCTTCCCCGAGACGGAGCCCGTCCCAGCTAGCGCCCTCTTTGGAGCTGTCCTGCAGTCGGGCACGGGTCTGCAGGCCCAAGCCTCCCTGGCTTTCTCTGGCCCACACGCTGAGGAGCGCCGCACCAGCTTGCACGCTTCCCTGGTAGATGTAGGACCACCAAGGGCTGAGGCGAAGCCACGGTTTGGGGCTGCCTGTGCGATGAGCAGTGAGGTTTCCTGGCAAGGGGAGCTGAGGCAGCAGCGTGAAGGGAGGGCTCTGAGTGGCCATCTACGTGAGAGCGACAGGGTGGTCTTCTGGGCTGCAGGGGTGCTCAGACACTAAGTAAGCTGGAGATTCTGCCTGCTGCCATTCTAACCCATGATGAGTAGGCAGGGAGGAGGTGGCGGGGAGGAGGTGGGACAGCGCCAGCACAGTGCCACCCCAGCACCCTCCAGGCAGGCCTGTGGACCCACTGGATGAAGCCCCAGAGCCCCCAAACAATGTTGGGAGGGTTGTGTCCCTGTGACCTGGTGCTCAGCAGATGTGTCTGGACTCTCAGGTCCCAGTCTCTGACTTCTGTCCCCTCAGTCACTAGAGCTGATTCGAAAACATGGCTTCTCGGCAGCTCTGTTCGCTCCTGGCTGGGTATATGAGTGTCTGGAGAAGAGCAATTTCTTCCAGAACCAGGACAGGTGAGTTTCACCCTCTGGGGCTTTGCATGGGCTGGCAGGAGGGAGGCATCCAGGTGCTTTCCCTGCTGTCTTGCTCTGGGCGTGGTTACAGGAGGACAAGGGACTTACACTTCCCTGGCTGCCTCCTGGGGGCTCCTGCAGGCCAGCTGGGTGGGAAGAGCAGACTGGGGACCCTGCATGGCCACTTCTGCAGATGTGCGTCTCTGGCTTGAGCTTAGCTGGAGGGCTGTAGTCACACTGGGAGGCCTGGCTTGAGGGTACGGGAGAATGCCCTGGTTCAGTGTCGCTCCCCGCAGGGTTCTGGAGCGGGGAGCGGGCAGAACAACCTCAGCGGACCTTAGCCGTTCCCCAGGGGCCGACAGGACAGGGCTGGGGACCGGGGGAGAGGAGTTGCTCCCCGCAGCATTCCAGAGTGGGGAGCGGGCGGAGCGGCAGAACGACCCGAACCTGGGCCGTCCCCTGAGGGCCGAGTTAGGACAGGGCTAGGGCAAGGAGTCGTTCCCCGCAGCACTCCAGAGCGAGGAGCGGGCAGAACGACCCAGCGGACCTGGGCCGTCCCCCGAGGGGCCTAGTCAGGAAGGGTCTGGGAGCCGGGAAGGAGGGGGTGAACGCTGGCGGCCGGAACACGGGACCTGTATCTTCTACCGCTGCTGATCTCTCCGGTTCTATGCGTCTTCTCTGCTCTCTTCCTTCAGGACGCGGCTGCTTGCTTGCTCTTCTCTGGCTACTGCTTCTCCTTCGGCTGCTTCCTTACCTGACTAGTCGCTACTCTACTTAGCCATTACAACAACCAATAGGAGTACAGTGCAAACACATTTCTCCAATTGTAACAAATGAGTGGCCGAATAGCTTAGTCATGCGGTCAGGCAATTTGCTAATTACAATCCAGCTGGACCCCTTAGAGTTGTTTACCACCAATTCTTTTACAAGCCGGCTGGGCCTCATGTTGGGGAATCCCAACAGTTCAGCATGAGCCCAAGGGACTCACTGGACCAAGCTGTCACTGTGCATGTCTCTTCAGGTTCTGGAGTCTGCTGGGACGCTTCCTGCCCACCCACAGCATCTGCTCCCTGCCCTTTGTCACATCTTTCTGCCTGGGCATGGGGACACGAAGAGTCTGCTATGGGCAGGTACGTGGTCACCATGCTGGTGGACATGGTGGGAAGGTGCCCTCCCTCCCAGTCTGTCTTCTGGCTGCAGCTGGGACAAGAGGGAGCTGTGGGTGTGAGCAAGAGTGACGAGGGCTGCATGCCCCGGGCAACCTGCACTCACCTCTCCCTGTCTCTGTTCTGCCTTTCCTGCAGGAGCAGGCTGTGGGGCCCTGGTACCACCCGAGTGCCCAAGAGACGCAGCCTCTGTTTAGCGAGCACAAGCTGACTGGGGCTGGGGGCTGGGTGAAGATGCACTGCTGTCTGGCAGACTCCTGGCATGGGGGCAGCTCCCTGCTGCTCGAGGGTGTGATCCCACCTGAGGTTGGCAATGTGGCTGTGAGGTAGGTGATTGATGGATGAGGCGTATGGGCCTCCAGCTTCTCATCCTCCATGTTGATCAATAATGAATGGCAGGGGGCAGCAGAGGCCAGAATGAGGACAGAGGACAGGCCTAGGTTGCTTTTTCAAAAACTGTGGTCAATCAAGAGGCTGAGGAAGGAAGATTGCAAGTTTGAGGTCAGCCTTGAGCACCTGGTGAGACTCTGTCTCAAAATAAAAAATATGCTGGGCATTGTGGTTTACGCCTGTGATCCCAGCGGCTCAGGAGGCTGAGGCAGGAGGATCGTAAGTTCAAGGCCAGCCTCAGCAACTTGGCAAAGCCCTAAGCAACTTAATGAAACCCTATCTCAAAATAAAAAATAAAATGGGCTGGAGATGTAGCTCAGTGGTTGGGTACCCTGGGTGGGATCCAGCCTCCAGCACCACACCACGCACACATTGTGGTCCAAAGCATGTGAGTGAAGCCACCTCAGCCCTTCTCATCAACCTCCGAATGGTAGCGGCACTGTGTGCACCTTGTGCAAGAGCTCCTTGGGGCTTTGTCACCTTGCAGACCACCCATGAGCAGCCCTGCCTTCCCCTTTTGGCCCTGAAGCCACCCCTCTCTCTACCTGTGAGTGCTGCTGTTTGTGCCCAGGTCAGTGGAGTCAGCCATGTTTGGGAACCAGGTCAGGCCAGCCGCAGGAGAATCTAGTTGTGGGAAGACTGCCCCCTGGTGGTAGGCAGGACGATGTGTGGGCTTTTGCTGCCTGGACTCTTGTTCCAGGCTGGGAGGGGCTGGTGGGCATGGTCAAGCACCCAACTCCCAGCAGGTCCCCTCCTCAGCCTCTCACAGGGTCTTTCTCTTCCAGGTTGTTTTCCCTGCAGGTTCCAGCACCACCCAGAATTTTTCTGTCCTTGGTGTATAAGTTCGAAGGGTCTACGGATGTCAGGGTTGCTTTGGAGCTCAGTACGGGGGACACTGGCAGCTGTCATGTTGGCAGCATCTCGGTGTTGAGTGGTGAGGACCTGGGTGCCTCATGCTTCTCCTTGCTGGGCAGATCCCTGGAGTGGGGAGCCTGGAGAGGCACAAGGTGCTGGCAGAGCAGGGGTGGATGATGTTGGGTGAGTCCTGTCTGCTGCAGTTGGGGCAGCTTCTTTGCTATAACCTGAGCCCTGGGACCCTGTTGGGAAGCAGGAGACTCTAGCTGGGTGGGACTTGGGCCTCCTGCAGGCTGTGGCATCGAGAGGGCTATGTCAGTGGGGTGAGGATGGCACACTGGGAGAAGCCCAGGCACTCATCCTGTTTGTTCTCCAAAACCCTTCCTGGTGGCCCCCCAGTGCCTGCACCACCAGGGAGTCTTATCTGGCCTGGGGGCTCCCCGTACCAGGTGGACATCTTGCTCTGCCCCCTCCCCTGTTCTCTGGGATTCTCCTTTCTCAAGCCTCTGCTTCCTCCTCAGCAGAAGCAGGTTCAAGGCATAGCCTCCAACCCCTCCAGGTACCCCCTACCAAGCTGGCCAGATGGGTAGGCCGCTGCGGCCAGCAGCTCAGCGGGGGCTGGATCCAGCGGTGAGTCCCTCTACTTTTGTCAAGACCATAAGAGGGGTTGGCCACACGAAGAGGGGACTTGAGGAGTCTTGGTCAGCCCCCCAGTGAGAATCTCCAGGACTAGAGGGATGGAGAGACCTTGGGTTGACCTTGGGGCAGCTCTTAGACACAAGCCCAGGACACTTGCTGGGAGCATTCAAGATCATTGTAGGAACCTGCCTTAGACCTGGGGTCCCCACGACCCGGCTTGAGCCTCTGCACAGTGGCCATGGGGCAGTTGTGCTGACCCAGCCACTGACCAGCACATGTACCTCTCCCAGATGCTACGAGGTGAGCCTGCGCCGGTGCCTCCTGCGGGACCTCTTTGTGAACTTCTCACGGCCTCCAGGAAGCCGGGAGGAGCAGAGCTTCACATGCCGCCTTGGCGAGATCCAGGTGCATATCGGGAGGGGCCCAGCTGAAGTGCCTGTCCTATTCCAGCAGGGGGGAGGGCTGGCCTGCGGGTAGGCGAGTGGAGGTGGGTAGGGCACCTGGTCCTCCCAGGCCCCGATGGCTGAGTCTTTTCTTCTCAGGTGGTGGATGCTGACAGCCTGCTGGCCCCGCTGCCCCAGGTACAGGACCTCACTGTCTCACAGGTCCGCTGGCAGCAGCCTGGCCTAGAGCTTGAGGGCCGATTGGCCCAGCTCAGCCTCAGCTGCATGCTGCACTGGTCCTGCGTCCTCCTCCAGGTGCGGTGCTTCCGAGTCCACTGCTGGGAAGGGATGAGAAGTGACTCTCCCAGCAGGGAGCCTCCAGGGCCAGAGAAGCCCACGTTCCTGGGCCTGGCTTTTGCCAACCAGTACCGGGTGGTGGACTTGGTGGTGGAGGCTGCTAGGCCTGGCCAGGATGGCCGAGTGGAGTTCCTGGTGGAGCCTGTCCCCAGGGAGGGCTTCCTGGCACCTCCGGCGGAGTGGGGCAGGGCAGTCCTGCTCTATTCTGCCCCACCGTGAGAGGACCTGAAAGCAGAGCATTTCCTTACTCAAGGTGCTGACTGCTGCAGGCTGCGCTGGCTTCCTGCTAAGTAGAGCCAGGTCCTCAGCAGCCAGTTCCCCAGGCTTGGAACGTGCTCTTTGCTGGGGGTGTTGGCCACAGGAAGCAGCTTGCTGAGATGTGGTTCTGCAGGGAACCCTCTCCACAGTATGAGGTTCCCAGGGAAAAGGGGAGGATTTGGGGAGGTTTTGTCTAGAAAATTCCATAAAGGATATTTCCTAACAAGCTAAAGGTGACCTTTGTTCCTGAAGATCCAGTAGTTAGAAATTGTGGCCGGGAGGCTTTGGAGCAGAGCAGGGGCTTTTCTGAGGATTTCCAAGGACAGATACCTGGCCCTCAGTGGCAGCAGGAATGAGGGGTGGCTGCAGGGCAGGGTGGGGGCAGTGGTGTCCTGGAATGGAGCTCAGGGCTGGCTGGCACCCTAGTCACCCCCCCGGGAAAGGTGGGCTCCACCGCTGGAGCCAGCAGGCCTTGGCTGTTCCCAGCCCTCAGCCCCTGCCTCTGTGTGTCTCTCAGGCAGCGGTGGAGCTTGCGCTCAGGCCCTGAGGCGTGGGCACCTGGCAGGCCCCTTTGCCTCGCTTTCTGCTCTCCTTGCCTCTGCCCTGACGGCGTGGGCAGCCACCCTGCAGCCCCATTGACACTGTTCTCCAGGCCTGTTTCCTGCCTCTCTTCCGCTGCTCACATGAAGTGTTGTGATTATGCACAGGGTCACCCCCAGCCCACAGGGCCATGGCTGTGGCTTAACTTCCCTGGCTCCTGTCCCCTTCAAGTGTTCCCAGATGTGGCACTGGGTGCTGGGACCCTGACCCCACCTGGAGGGCTTACCTGGGGTCGGGATATGTGGACTGTACTTTATAGTATGAGGAGAGGCCACCAGGTGGCAGGTGTGGGCACCAAGCATCGAGCCTGGAGGGCAGGGGCATTTGCTTCAGGGGCAAAGCGCTGTCCCCTTTCCCACCTTCCCAGTGTTCCCTGGTCCTCTGACCTCTGGAGGGGGCAGAGTTCCGTGCTCCTTCCTGACTGGGAACATTCTTCCATGTCTCCCAAGTGGCCAGCCACGTGTACCTGTGAGTGCCGGGACACAGGGCAGGGCCACGTCAGCAGCCCCTGGCCCTCCTGTGCTGGCCTTGCTCTGCTTTGGGTCTCTGATTTTGACAGTTCCTTGAGCTCACTCTTCCCCTCCCATTTTGAAGCAGGGGGTCCCTGGGTAGGGGTTCCTCCTGGCCTCACACCGCATGTTCCCAGAGGAGGGAGCCAGTAGAGGCAGGACAGGCCGGGCTGCCCACCTGGCCTTGGGCCTGGCTGATGCCCAGCAGTATGGCACCTGTGCCTGCTTCCCTCGTTTCATGAGGTCAGACTTTTTTTTTTTTTTAAAGTTCTGGTTCCTCCAAATATTTTATACAGAGAAAGAGGAAAAATTTATAGTGGCAATTATTTTCTCACAGTCTGGTGAGCAAGCAATTAGAAGTAAGGGGGCTTAGCAGAGCATGGCGTGTGGCGCAGCCCCACTGCCTCACTCCCCGAGAGTGTGGCCCCGGGCCCAGCGATGCAGACTGGTATGCAGAAGATCAATCTGCTGGCATTTACGCCCAGGTGCCCCTGGTGGGTGTCATCACTCTGAAATAAATTATCAAATGTGACAAAGAATAGGAACTCGAGTCCTGGTGACATCGGCTGCGCCCTGTCCCAGCCCTGGCTCTTATGCTCTTGGTCTGGATTTTGCTGTTTCCCTTCCCGTTCTCTATCCTCAGCTGCCCCTGGCCCCATCCACCCTTCCAGGAGTGGGGGCTCAGGACCTGGGGGCTGGGGATGTGTCTTTATCTTTATTAAGGCAGCTCCTGGGGGACCACAGCTGAGGGCCGACCACGTCAGGGAGACTGAATCCTCCAGGAGTTCTGCCAGGGTGTCAGCTGCAGAAACCTCTGCAGTGGCCCCATGTCCACCCCCAGCTCTGCCCTCTCTTGCATCAGCTGACCACCACAGCTGTGGGTGCGCCCAGCCTGACCATCCTGTCTCCTGGGGTGCATTCTGCCCCAGAGAGGTCTTGCTGCCCAGGAGAGGAGAGACCTCGGCTGCTTTTCTCTGGAACCTGCTGGGGAGGCCCCTCCCCTTCCAGCTGCCCTATAGGGAGCAGAGGCCAGCCTGGACAAGGGGGTTGGGAGCATAAAATCTTTCCTCTAATGCCACCTGGTGGGAAAGGTGCCTGTCCTGGGTGCAACCCTGCTCCAGTCCTCATGGGCGCACCACCCTCTGCCCAGAGTTGCCAAATCAGAAAGCTGTCCTAGCTTGAAGAAAGAAATCTTTATTAATAATCTTAATAATAATACTGTTAATTTGAATGGTCACACCTTGGAAGCATACAGAATGGTAAGAAAGGAAGCCTGGGGCTCGGCTGCAGACCTGGGGTGGGGGCCTGGGCCAGGGGGGTCTGAGCTGCTGCGAGAAAAGGGTCCAAAACAGCCGAGGGCGAGGGGCTCTGCGGAGGACGGAGCCAGGGTGGGGCTGTGCACAACAGGAATAGAAAAGGGGGTTCCGTTCCCAGAGCTTCGTAGCTGACGCTGAATAGAAAGTGAGGTGTCCTTTAAGTTTCATGAGACAGTGGCGCTGTGTTGGGAGCCCACGTGTGAGTTTTTTGCTGCTTCCCTACTCCAGCTATCCCTGCCTTGCCTGGGGCTCCTCGCGACCACCTGCCGTCTGCTCCCTCCACCACCTGACTCCTACTCCCTCACCTGGCCAGGAGCATGGAGGGGCTGTGGCCCAGTGAAGGCCTCCCACATCCCTCCCTCTTCCTGTGGGTCCTCTCTGGCTTATCTGTCCAGACCCATAGCACCGTGACTCCCAAGCTTGCGGCACAGCTGGGTGCTGGCCTGGCCCCTCAACTCCCTAACGGGAGGCGGGGGGAGGGCTGGGTTCCACAGGCAGCATGGGTTGGCTTCAGTCCCACAGGTCCAGGCCCAGGGGCCCCTCCAGGAAGGGACAGAGATGGCCACTCAGGGCCTACAGATCCACACTCGGCCGGGAGGCTCCTGGGCTGCACTTCCTTTGCTCCCTCTGCTCTGTGGCTGGGAGCACTCACGTGGGGGGAGAGCATGGGCCACCCCAAGGTTCTGGAGCCGCTTCAGCCCTTTGCGTTCAAGTTGGACCCCAGGGCTGCTGGTTGGACACCTAAGGACACAGATGGCCCTGCAGGGCCTGAGGGGAGCGACGTAGTGATGGGGCCATGCTGGAGCCCAGGGATGACAAGCCACCTGGCCCCTCCCTGCACGCGGCACCCGGCCCCTCCAGGGCACAGCTGGCAACAGATCAAGTCCTGTGGCTGGTCTTCCTGCTCAGGCCAGGCGCGCTCCGCCGCTGAGCCCCACTGCCTCTGGAGCGGGAGCCGGAGCCGGAGCCGGAGCCAGGAAAGGAAGACTGGATAGAAAACGGAGTCCCCGCTGGCCACGCGTGAGGCCCCTTCCCTCCAACTCTCCCACTGCACCAGCTGGGGAAGGGCATGTCCCCACAGCGCCGCTGGCCGGGCAGGCCGCTCTCCACGCGCCCCTGCGGGCCGTGCTCCCTCGGTGCGGTGTGCAACAGACGCGGACTTGGACTCGGTTGGGTGCCTCTGGGTTTGGTTGGTGGTTTTGTTGCTTGGATCTTAACATCTTTTTTTGTTTTGTTTTTTGTTTTGTGATTTTTTTTGTTTTTTTGTTTTTGCCCTTCATGGTCCGAGAAGGAAGCGGTGGAAGGTTTCACTACAACAGAAAAGAAAGGCGGCACTTGCGGTTTCCCAGGAGCAGCTGGGCTTGAGGTCCCAGCACCTCAGCCTGCCCTGGCTGCCCCGCCCACCATGCTGCAAGCTGACCCAAGCAGACCAGTCTCCTGGGGCTGGTAGGGCTGTGGGTGGGCCTGGAGGGACCAGGCAGTGGCAGGGTTTGGGGAGAGGGGAGAGGGGTGAGGGCAGTGCCGGCCGAGCAGGGGGCCCGGGTGAGAAGGCTGAGTGGGAGGAGAGGTGGGTGCAGGGTGGCCCTCCATTGGCCCATGGCCCTGGCAGCCCTGTGGCCCTAGCATGTCTTGGGAGGTGCAGACACGTGTGCCCTGGGTTCAGCACCTAGAACAGACCTCACTTTTCTGGCCACCTCCACCCAGCTCCCTAGGCCACTCAGCCTAACTTCAGGATGCAACTTGTATCTCCCAGGACTGCGTAGAGGCCGAGGCAGTCCCTGCAGGCCCCAGAGCCATACACAGTCTAAGTGAGGCTAGAGTGGCCGTGGGAGGGCCTGAGCAAGGGCACCTCTGTGCTCCCTGCCTAACTGGTGGAGGCCTTTCGCCTTCTGGCTGGACCCTGGGGACAGTGAAGGTGGTGCCAGGGGTAAACACGAGAGCCAGGCTGACTGGGCCCACTGTACTGCTAAAGGGCCACTTGTGGATTAGGGGCAGGGGACAGGTGGCCGGCACAGGGAGGCTTCTAGGACTCAGCAGGGAAGGGTGCTCTGGGCCTTGGGGTGGGGAGTTGTCCCAGGGAATGGTGTGGCTTCGGTAGCCTGCACACACAGCAATGTGCTTGTGACGACGTCATCAATAAAAATTTAATTAGAAATATCAGTTTCAGCTGAGTGTGGCAGGGATAGTGTAGGCGGCAACTCCTTCATTCTGGGTGAAGGGCGGCAGCAGCCCGGGGACCCTGGGGAGGCTGGCTGTGGCAGCTTCAGGGAGTTTGGAGCTCTGTCCTCAGGGTGCTACTGCTAGTGGCGTGGGGAAGCTGCCTGTCCTCCCCAGCCTGGCCCCTGTGTGCATACTGTACCTGCAGTGGCTCGGGCAGCACAGCATGAATAAAGTCAAGATAGGAGAGCAAGGTTCAGACATACAGGAAAACCAGGGTCAAAGACACACACACCGTCAGGGGCGGGGTGGGGAGCCCGGCTGGCTGGAGGTAAAATCTATGGGCTTTAGAGTCGCGGAGGGCCAGCAGCGGTCGCTGACCGGGAGGGGCGCACTGTCCTCCTGGTGGCTGTGCCTGGTGTTTGGGCTGTAGGGTTTGGTTTGGAATAGGCAGTGGTGTGAATGCTGTTAGGGGCGGGTCTCTTGCTAGTAGGGGGTGAAGCGGCTGTACCCTCCTCGGCAGAGGCTAGCCTGCAACATCAAAGATGAAAAACAGCCAATCAGTACGGTCTTTTGGAAGGGGGGAAAAAGCAAAAAGAAAAAAAAATAAGGAAAAACAAAAAGAGAAATAGCTAAACCCCGCTTTTCTTTCCCGCTTGTAGTTGTCTTTGGGAAGAGTGGTATTGTGTGGGCTGTCATGGCAGCAGGGGCCAGGGTCCTGTGTGAACCACCTCTGGGACATTTCTATGGGCTCTGGCAGGCCCCTCCCTGGCACCCCCTTGTCTTCAGGCAGTGGGGGTTCCAGTGTGCACCCCCCTTCTCCCTGCATCTGACAGGGTTTCCTGCAAAGCCGGAGGATCTCTCTGGGGGCTGGCAAGGTCGCAGGGAGCCTCCTGGGCTCTGCTGTGTCCTGCCAGGGGGACTGTCTTGGGTGCTCTTGCCCTTGCTCTTCCAGGCCTCTCCACCCACCAGTTTTGCCAGAAAAGGGGAGAAAACGGCAAATACAAGATAAGAAAAATGGGGGGAGGATGGAAAATCTTAAAAATCAGAGTAAGAACACAAGAGGGAACCTGGGGGAATCAATGAAAGCTTGATGCTGGCAGCCATGCTAAGGGCCAGCTGCCCCGGGGTCCAGGCCTGCCAGCCAGGACGGGGCATCGTCCAGGAGGCCTACAGCAGCCCCTCTCGAGCTGCCCTCCTCGGCGGTCCACAGCTGTGAGGACGGCTGAGGCTTGTTAAAATCCAAAATGGCAAAGACTGGAGGGAGTGGGAAGCAGTCGCGTTGGCTCTCCCCGCTCCTTGCCCCCTCCATGTTTTCATCTTTGATGCTGGTTGCCAAGCTAGCTACAACCTTAACGCCCGCCCTGGGGGGTGGGCATGAGAGGCAGGTGTGCACTGGAAGCAGAGTTGGGGCACAGAGGGAGCTGGACCACACGTGTGGACAGCTGGCCACACACACACACACACACAGACATGCTGGCCACAGGCCCCTGGCAGCAGAGATGTCTGCTCCGCCCCCCTACTGCCTTCACTGGGGAGGAGGTGCAGTGAGAAGCAGCGGTGGTCCCTAGTCTCCTGCCGCTCTGAGAAGGAACTGGGTGAGCAGGGTCTGGGCCCAAACGCCAGAGGGGAAGCCAGCCCCACCCCTGGACCCCCTGCTGGAAGGGCAGGGGCTGCTGGCTGGTTTCTCTGGTTCTCCTGGTGGTGGGAATGGAGGGGCCTTCATGGGACTTTGTTAGGGCTTAGGAAAACAGGTCACGCTAGGGAGCGTCCCAGAGGAGCCTGACAGTGTGGTCAGACCTGCCTCCCCTCAACTGGGAGAGGGTACATAGGGGAAAGCACTCTCCCACCCAACTCAGCTCCTAGCCCTGGTCCTTCCAAGGTAACCAGGATGAGGCACTGGCTGGAGGTTCAGCCTCTCCCCCAAGGCCCCGCCACCCGCCTGGTCACAGTGATGCACCCGCCTTGCCGTTACTGGTGCCAAGGCCAGGTGGACCCGGGCTTCTTACCATGGTTCCGATGCTGTAGGTCGCCGCGGGGCCGATGGTGTGATGGTAGGGGTCAGCAGCTGCATAGACTCTGCCGTAACTAGGGGAAAGCACCACGGGGAGGCATGGGAGGGGCAGTGAGGGGCAGCAGGCCTCCCAGGCCTCCAAACCAGTACCCAAAGAACTTCGGTGGTCCCAGACACAAGCCCCTCCCTCTCCCACGAGGCCCTCAGCTCATCTTCCTCCCCATTTGAAAGGAAGTTTCTGGAGCCCAACAGGACGCCCTTTCAATACACCCAGTGTGTGGTGACCTTGACAATGGGCAGAGTCCTACTCAGTGCTCCCGGAGGGGAGAAGTCCTCACAGAGCTGGTATAGAAGGAAAGCAGACTCCGTCCCCAGAAAGAAGAGGAACTAAGTGCTGGGAAAGGGTTCTAGAGGAGAGAGGGACCCAGGGGACTAGAGTCACCCACCAAAGACGTGGTAGTCTGTGCCCAGATGTCCTTCTTCCACCCCATTTATCTGCAGTGACTTCTCAGCTTCTTCAAGAACAGAGTAAGTGACAGGGCCCTCCATGCCACACTGTGGGCTGTCCCAGGCCAGAGTGGGTGTGTGGACAAGAGCGGCAGTGGCCCTTCATGAAGTGCTCCTGCATGGCCCCAACAGGAACTCTGGGTCCCCCAGGCCAAGTGACCACGGGAAGAGGCCCTGGGCTCAGCCACTCAACTGGGACACACTTGAGGCCCTGCCCCCTGAATCAAAGCCAGCAATCTATGGACTTCTTTCTGGGCGTGTCTACCGAGGGTGGGGGCTGGTGGCTCTCAGGAATGCCCACTGCCCACTCTGATCTCACCCCTTCCATGGGAGGAGGAGCTGGGTGCCTTCCCTGCTCTGAGCCAGAGAGTCTAAGTCCTGGAAGTGCTGATGAAGACCAGAGCTGTCTCCAGGGGCCAGTCGGAGGCTCCAAATTATCCTCACTGGAGCCTTGAGAGTTTGGGGGTGTCAGACCTCAGGGTTGGGAATCTGCTACCTAAGATGTTAACTGCTGCCTGAGAACTGGGGGCTCTCCACCACCTCCCCAGTTGTACAAGCAGGAATGACAGAAGTCAGGGGCCACACCTGGGCCTGCACTCATGAGGCACAGGCATCCCCAGGGCCTCAGAGGCACCAAGGCTTCCTGTGCGTCTGGCATAAGCCCTCCAGGGACCCTGTGCTGTTTTCTCCCCACAGCTGCCCCCAGCCTCACCTGTCACTGTAGGCTGCTGCTGCTGCTGCTGGCTGAGCGTATCTGTAGGCTGCATAGCCTCCCTGTGGGGGAGGAGGGAGGAAAAGATGGCAGATGGACTTAGTGGGGCTCACCCAGGGAAAGACCCAGCCAGGAAGACTGGGATGGGCACAGACCCTGCGGGGTTGGGCCCTTGGGTAGAGTGTGGACCTCCCCAGTCCCCAGCCTTTCAACTTGCACCTTAGCCTGGGCACCTGGCTTCTGGGCTAATGGAGATCTGAGGACTGTCAGGTGGTTAGCTCCAGATGAAGCAGGGTTATCTGTTCATCCATCCATCCATTCACCCATCTATCCACCATCCATCCATTCATCCACCCACCCATCCACCCATCATCCACCATCCATCCATTCGTCCACCCACCCATCCACCCATCATCCACCTTCCATCCGTCCACCCATCCACCATCCATCCACCCACCCATCCACCATCCATC